>LPNX010764707.1:6150-23448 GCA_001517045.1 Pseudotsuga menziesii
GCTGAAGGGCGTGTATCCCTTCATCTTTCTGGACTGAAATAAAAGGACTGGAAAATTTGTTTGTGGACATAGCCCATCGTTTGGGTGAACCACGTTATATCTGTGTCTCTCTGTAATGTTTAATGTGTTTTTGCATCTTGTTTATTGATTTAACTGTATAATTGTTATTACTCTGCGGTCCTGTTTTTCTAACAAGTAGTGCTAGTATGAAAGAAGGATGGGTCGTTCAGGCTGTGCATAGATTACAGAGGACTGAACAAAATAACTATCAAAAATAAATTTTCGATCCCATTCATCGATGAGTTGCTGGATGAACTTCATGGGGCTAAGTACTTTTCAAAGTTGGATCTCCAATTGGGTTATTACCAAATCAAAGTTAGAGTAGAATACATAGCTAAAACTTCTTTTTGCACTCATGAAGACCATTATGAGTTCAAAGTAATGCCCTTTGGGATGACTAACACTCCAGCTACGTTTCAAGCTGCAATGAACGAATTGTTCCAGCCATTCTTAAGGAAATTCGTACTAGTGTTTTTTTATGACATTCTCATATATAGCAGAACATGGAAGGAGAATTTGGAACACTTAAGTCAAGTACTTACCATTTTGGAAGAAAACAAATTCTACGCGAAGAGGTCTAAGTGCACCTTTGGAAAAGAAGAAGTGGACTACCTAGGTCACAAAATATCAAAGGAAGATGTCCAGGTTGATCCAAGTAAAATCAAGGCAATCATGGAATGGCCCAAACCTGATAAAATATCAAAACTAAGGGGATTTCTAGGCCTAACGGGATACTATCGAAGATTTGTAAAGAATTACGCCCATAAAACCTCCCCTCTCCCAAATTTATTGAAGAAAAATTCCTTCCAATGGAATAGTGAAGCTGAAAAATGTTTTGAAACGTTAAAATACATGATGTCTTCAACTCCGGTATTAGCCACACCAAACTTCACAAAACCCTTTGTAGTAGAGTGCGACGCATCATGGTTCGGATTAGGAGCAGTTTTGATGCAAGAAGGGCACCCAATAGCATTCAAAAGTAGAAAGCTCAACAAGAGAGAAAGTTTGAAGTCCACTTATGATAAAGAGATGCTGGCCATTATACATGCCTTAACAAAATGGCGACAATACCTTCTAGGGAGAAAAATACTGATAAGAACAGACCATAACAGTCTTCAATATCTCCTCCAACAAAAAATATTGTCAACAGAACAACATAAGTGGATAGAAAAAATCACTACCTTTGACATGGAGATATTACATAAAAGAGGGAAAGCCAATTTAGTCGCTGATGCAATTTCAATCATTATTCCAGAATGGTTGGATGAAATACGAAGAGAATACGCTAAATATCCAAACACGTGTGCCTTAATTGAAGACCCAAATAGAGGTTCAAAATTCGAGTGGCGAAATGACATCTTGTGGTAGAAAGGAAGGATCTATTTAAACCCAACATCAAGGTTTAAAACTAAGGTAATGATAGAATCTCATGATTCACCTGCTGCCAGACATGTAGGTTTTTTCAAAACATATTACAATGCCATACAGTCGTTTTATTGGAAAGGAATGCATAAGGACATTCAAAAATATGTAGCTGAATGCGACACATGTCAAAGGAATAAAAGCGAAAATATCATGACTCCAGGCCTACTCCACCCATTGCATATTCCAAAGCAAAAGTGGGAGGAAATTTCTATGGATTTTATTGAATGGTTACCCTTATCAAAGGGTAAGGATAAAATTCTTGTGGTAGTAGATCGACTAATGAAATATGCACATTTCATGGGCATAAAGAAAACTGACTCCACTAAACAAATCGCTGAAGTGTTTTGTAAAAAAATTTACAAATTACATGGTTTCCCAAAAATTATAGTTAGCGACAGAGATGCCAAATTCACAAGCAATTTTTGGAAGGAATTCTGCAAGCAAACAGGGATCACTCTTAATATGAGCTCAGCATATCACCCACAAACCGATGGGACAACCGAAGTGGTCAACAAGTGTCTTGAAACCTACCTCCGTAGTTTCGTCACAGACAAACAGAACAAATGGTTACAATGGCTACATCTCACGGAATGGTGGTATAACGCTACGTATCACACCTCAGCAAAGATGATTCCTTTTCAAGCATTATATAGTTATGAACCACCCCGATGGAAAGAAATAATTCAAGGAAGCACAAAAGTACTTGCTGTAAAATATCAACTAGAAGACAGCCAACGAATTATGCAAACACTCGACGATAATTTAACTATGGCACAAAATCGTATGAAACAACAAGCAGACCAGCATAGAACCGAGAGAGTTTGAATTAGCAGATTGGGTATTCATAAGACTTCAACCATACAAACAATTATCACTAAAACAACAAGGAAAGAACAAATTAGCACCTAAATTCTATGGTCCATACCAAATTATACAGAAGATTAGCTATGTAGCATATGAGCTAAAGTTACCAGAGACAAGTCGAATTCACAACGTCTTTCATGTATCAAATCTTAAAAAGTTGTTGGGTCAACAACAATCAGTTCAAACAACACTCCCCACTTTAGATGAAGAAGGGAAACTAATCTTAGAACCAGAAGCTATCATCAACATCAAAGAATGGAGATTATGCACTAGAATGATCAAGGAATACCTCATTAGGTGGAAGAATTGCCCAGAAGAAGATGCATCATAGGAAATAGAGAAATTCATTCAGCAACACCCGTCTTTACCCTACTTTGAGGACAAAGCAATTTAAAAGGAGAAGGCAACGTTACAAATGTTAAATTTAAATACTAAGCTAGGTTAATTTTAGTAAATGTTTGTAATTAAACTAAGAGGTGACTTGAAAAGTCACCTCTCTTCCCCACTTAAGGTATAAATACTCGGGGCAATTATTATTGTAAACCATCTTCTTCATATTTATTACTTATACATTTTACATTACGTTTCTTTTCTCCTCCATCAACATTTCTGCTATTTCAAAATATACACAAGAAACCTTCATGCGAAGATCAGATCTAGTATGGTAAATCACACAAAACAAAAAGCATACAAGTATTACCGACTACAAAGTATAACTTTCGAATCTTATATGATTACACATAAATAAGCAATTTGAGATTCAAATGCCTACTCTATGGATTGGAATACAAACTTCTAAGCTAGATATTTGAAATTGCATGAACCACAAAACAAAACTAAACAGATATCACCTCGGTTAAAGAACCATCATTCACCATGAAAGAGTATTACACCAGTAGATTGTCCTCCAAAGACTCAACTTTATTCATAACAAAGATAAACAATTACAATCATATGAGCAGAGGTCCCTTGCTTCCATCTCAAATGGGGAAGAAGGCCTCACTTTTATAACAAAACCCAACCCCAGGGGAGTACCAACCAACTAAAGATCAACTCGGAGTGTAACTGAGTTGAGGTGAACCTGAACCGAGCTAAACTAGAGTTGAAGTGAAGAGGAATTGACCTCCTTCACCCAACAAATGCCAACACATCACCAAACTCAACCAAACTCCCAAACGTGCGATATTTCCTCACGTGAGCCGTATGGCATCTAAATGATGTGACTGATTGAAAGGTTCTCTATGTTTTAAATATGTACCATGGTTCTTTTTTTTTAAAACAAGCATATGGGGAGGGGTCCACCCCCATATGCTAGCGCAACTCTCATATGCAAGCATAAGTCTAAGCTTGACGTCACCCACTCCTTAACCATTCGCTAGCATGAAAAACACACACAATAAACTATGGTTTAATACTTAATGTATTTTAAGTGGAGAGTGGTCCACCCCAATTCCACTCACCATCATGCTAAAGCATGTGTGCTCTCATCCTCACGTGAGCTTTTCACCCTCACGTCACCCTCTTTTTTATTTTATTTTATTTTTAACCGAAGTTTAAAAATCTCACTTTGAATAGGGTCGTAAACCCATGAGAGACCCCTTCCATGACACCCCACCTTTAAAACAAATGATTTTTGACTCTTTTTTTTAAATATTTGACTTTAGTGTATTTTCTCCAAATTTAGCATTTAAATGCCACTCTGATGCTCTGTTAGTCAAATAATACCTTTCGGGGTGTTTTATCTGCCTGAAACATAGTGAAAGAGGCCACTGGGGTAAATATGCTTCTCCAGTCTTGAAAATGAGCCCAACCACGCCAAAAACGGACTTCGGATCACACTTTTTTCACATTTTGAAGTTTTCCATTTAAACCATTAAAAAATGGCTTAAAAAATAGAAAAAATTACTTTTCTCAGAATCAGACGAAACTCTAGGGAGACCTAGTACATGTCCATAAAAATCAATTCGAATGCCTAGCATGTTGAAAAACACTGACACAAAGGCTCTAATAACCTCTTAAGGCTGAAACACCAAGACGACTACCCCAACTTTGGAGGTGTGAGTGAAAAACTCATAAATTATTAACCGTTTGTTCAAAAACCAATAATAACCAAGGGAAAAAATATTCTGGGCTAGTTGGCTTGATGCTTAATTCTGGGAAGCCGATGCTTTTATAAAAAACTAAATGCTAAGACATTTTTTACAATTTCCCCAAGGGGGTATGAACATGCCTTTTATTAAAAAGAACATTTTACAACTGGTCCTTATGTAACCACGGGACTTCTGAGCACTGACAATGAACAATTGACTTGATCAATTTTCTGGTAGCTCACTGGAAATCCCCTAAGCGCAACTTAGGTGATAACACCTCTATCTCACTTCTTGATCAGATCTTAATGCTTGATCTACTTCACATTACTTGGATCGACGCCCCCCTCCCCCCATGCATGGATATGCATTGACTTTCTTAACGACTTGGCTCATGGTGTAATGTCCCTTTCCGAGTAGTCACCACGAGCGACTCATTAGCCTATCTAGTTCCCGTAGGCTATAGTCATCAAAAAAATGGAATTGATTAATTATTAATGCCACCTAGGCCAAAAAGACTTTATAAAGTGACAATAGTAATTAATTTATCTAAAGTGACTTTATAAAGTCACTTTATAATAAATTGAGTGGAAAAATTAAAGTTAAGACATAAAGTGCTCAATTTAAAAATTAAAAGGTGGGATGAAGGTTTTTTCTCCATAAAGTCACTTTATTAATTTTTAAATGGAGAAAATCCAAGGGAAGCCAAAAAGTCACTAAAAGAGGTGAGAGTGAAATTATAAAAAGGAAAAATGAGAGCTCATTCTCATTCTTGTCTATTTTGCATTTTTGCATTGAGAACTCTCAAGCTTCGAACTTCTCTTGGACGAAACCCTAGGAGGAGGTGAATGGTTTCAATATTGAGATTATCTATCCTAGACATCTATTGAGGAGGAATCACCTCATATTTTGCAACTGTGGTTCATTGTCGTTGATTAATATCTAGTATTCATCTGTTTGAAGTATGTCAGTGATTTCCTTTGCATTGTCGAGTAGGACGTGGTTGGAGAGAAGAAAATTAGTTTATTAAGAGGAGGTCAAAGTCTATTTCCTGAAGGAAAGAAGAAGCTTAGATTATTGACCAGAGGGAGGGAATTTTACAACACCCAATGCACAGTAAGAGGACGCATCCTACAACAGCTCGTGGTGATTTGAGGTGAAGGCTTTGATTATTTCTGATTCTCTCTACCTTGTTGATTCTTTGAGTCTATCTATTGCCCAGATCTCATATAAAAGGAAGGAATATTGTAAAGGTTGAAGTCTGAAGGTTTGCACAGTATAAAGAAGGGTGTACCAAGCAGAGGACTGTTGTTAATGGAAACATAATCTACAGAAGATCATCCACCTTTTTCCCTTGCTGCATTTCTTCAAGTCATGGCCTTTGTGAGACTGAGAAAAGTCTAGAATGTTGCTTGTAGCAGTTTAGGAATAGAAATCACAGTGAGAAGCAACATACTCCTATAGATGCCTGCCAGAGAGAAATCGATTTCACCTACAACAGCCTTTAAACTTGTGTTTGATCATTAAATCTCAAAAAGGAAGAAAATGAACACTAGGAGAAGGCATTCATCAAAGGTAGCAATAGTTTGTTTTTCCAAGGATTCAGTCATCCTGTAGCAGACAGTCTGGATATTATGTATTGTACAATATAAAAGGCAGACCATCACACTTCTTACAGTGAGCAACAAATTACTAATGCTATCTTCTTGTCCTTGGAAGCTATCAGTGTGTACCAACTATGGCCATCATCTTCAGGCATGTAAACAGTCCATTTCAATTAATAATCAGATCTGAGTGTTGTCTTTAACACTTGATCTTTTATGCTGGTTTTTATATGTTGTGTGAAATATTATTACTGGCATGTGAAATCTCCATGGTAAATCCATAAAACTTATCCTCAGTTCTGTAAGAGAAAACCGTGAGCTACAACATCCTACGCATGAAATGTTTGACAAAAATAGTTCAACCATACTTTAATATCAGTCCTTGTTAAATCAGTTTTAACTCTTAACATTCACCAATAGTGGGAAGAACAAGAAGTTGTCTGAGCCTATTTCCATCTTGCTGGTTAGTTGGACAAATTTTTGGGTTAAAAATTGTAGGGACATTACAGTGGTATCATAGCCAATTTTCCTGCCAGCCTGTGATTTGATGAGAATTTTATGAATCCAGAGGGTCCAATACACCCCACATACAGGAGGAGAAGGCCAGGTGAACCCAGATGCATTTTTCTATCAGAGTACAGGGGAGGGTTAGTTGAATCAGAGGAAGAATAATTTTTGGAAGAAGAAGAAGAGTAGCCAGAGTTGGTGAGTGAAGATATGGGGGATAGAAATGATCCTCTTGGGGGCAGTGAGCATGGATTTTTTGGAGGTAGCAGGGGTGAACCAAATAGAGAAACACCAAGAAACGATAGTACCATAAAAATTTTGAACGATCTGGCTATAGGACAACAACAACTAGTTGATCTTATGACACAGCTACTTGTAAATTCACATGGGATAAACAACAATTGTTCAGAATGTTCCAATCGAAATGGAAATCACGCAGAAGGAAGCAACATAAATATTCCCCTACCACCCAACATAGGGGTCAGCAACAAAACTAATGCTAGACCAACATTGCCACAGTTCTTGACAGATCAGCCAGTGGTACAACCGGGGCAACCGATACCAGGAGATAGCTTCACTGATTACTTAGCAGAGTACAGGGTTTTAGGTATGGACTTTCACACCAACATGTATTTCCAGGAATTCTGCAATATTAAATATCGAAACAAACCTAAAGACTTTGGTCAGATGCAACAAAACTTTGACTTACAATGGAAGATGGGCAAACAGAATATTCCTTCATTTGATGGTTCTAACAAATGCAGGACAAGAGAATGGGTCCAGTTGATCAATAATTATTTCCAACTGAACCCCAAGAGGGAAACAAAATCCATAAAGTATGCCACTCTACATCTGGAGGGTTAAGAACATGAGTGGTGGTACCATGGATTGATCACCTCAGGACATGCCAACATCACTTTCTATGTGGAATTCACTCAGAGATTGATCAACCGATTCGACAAGAAGGATCCAGAAATACACTTCAGAGAGCTCGCTCAGCTAAAACAGAAAGGGACTCCAGATTCCTATGTTGCGTGGAATATTATTATTGGCATGTGACATCTCCATGGTAAATCCATAAAACTTATCCTCAGTTCTCTATGATCAAACTGTGAGCTACAATAGCCTGGGCATGAAATGTTTGACAAAAATAGTTCAACCAAACTTTAATATCAGTCCTAGTTAAATCAATTTTAATTCTTAACATTCACCAACAGTGGGAAGAACAAGAAGTTATCTGAGCCTATTGCCATCTTGTCGGTTAGTTGGACAAATTTTTGGGTTAAAATTGTAGGGACAATACACATGGACAACAATTTAACCAATGATTTGCCTTGGGATGCTAGCTCATGGTATTGGCACATGGTTTCAACTATGCTCATGGTTTTATCTCATGGCTTTGAGGAGGCACGTGGTATTTGGCATTACTTTATTATTATTGACATAATCTAAAGAGATTCACCCTTCTAGAGGAAATAACTCAACATCTTCTCCACTGTTTTGGTTGGATCTTGCACATGGATCAACGATCCTAGCCATTGATTTGTACTTTCTCATCTCTTGATATTTCCACTCATTATTGTGTTAGAAATTTGGGATTTCATTGTTGTCAAATGGGGTTGTAATGCTACCTAACATTGCATATCAGATCAGATTTGAAGGACTATGCTTAAGGTGTAAACGTTGAAGAAGTAAGGCAATCCTATTAAGGATGAAAAGGAAATCAGATCTAGGGAAAAACAGTGAAATTAAATGAAATAGGATACTCAAATTGAATGTTGGATGTAATATTAAGCAAATGAAAGTGAAACCAACAATACCCAGTTCGCGGTTTCTGAAATACCCACTCCTCCCAAGGAGGGCGTCTTCCCCTAAGAAGCAGACTAGTGCTTAAGATGGGAATACGGAGTCCGATGATCATGGAAATTTAAACTAAGGGGTTTTAATTTATTTCCAAGGTGGGTTTTAAGTTTTAAATCCAGCCGCAAATTAGATCCTATAAATATAAAAATCGAGGGTTTTAAAATGAGAGCTTTACCAAAGAATTTTATAACTAATCGAATAGAAATTTAAAACAAGAGATTATGAGTAGATCTTATGCGGAAAATCTTGTAGATTCCTTGCAAATGATAATTTATCTTGTCTCGATCAATTTGAAGCATTTTTTATGAAGTACCAATTCGAAACAATTTCCCCAAGTGAGGTAGCGCACGCCTCTTCCCTGCGCAATCAAATTACTAAAAGTGAGATTTTCTACGAATGAAAAAGACAATGGAAATGCAAGAAAATCAGAGTGTATATCAAAGATCAAAGATACTATTGAAAAAACCCCTGATTATAAAAACTTTTTCAAGAGAATCGAGTTGGGAGGTCCACAAAAATACCCCAAGAGAAAACACCCTGCTACATGTAAACACTATTTTCCAAAAAATATTTGATACCCTGAAAAAATATTTTAAATGCTCAGAAAAATAAAATTTCCAATCATAGACAAGAGCATCCCACAAAGGAAATCCAAGAATTTTTGCAAAACACTCTTTATTCAAATATCCATAGCTAAGAGTGCAAAATTTCTCAATGGGATACAATGAGGGGGGTCTCTCCTTTATATAGATTTTGAGAGACGAAAACCCTAACTTACTTTTTCATTCAATGGTTGAGATTATAACATCATCAACGATGGAGATTACTTTTACATGGATCAAGATGACTAAGTGAAGAGGGGGGCGAATTACCTCATAAAGCCCATTTTTACAACATGATAAATCATTATTTCTGCAAGTTTGACACTTAGGGGACATGGGGGGTCATTAGGAGGCCCCCCCCATACATATTTATAAAGATACAACTTGATTTATACAGTTTTATTTTGTCCATTTTGTCCAATTTCTCTCTATGGGGGATGCTCTCCCTATGAGAGCCCATAAAATAATCCGGAACATCAAACTGGATGAAACTGGAGTAGATATGTCTGGAGAGCCATAATAAATCATCTAGAAGCATTTCCTTACCATTTCCTTGAACACACAAGCCAAATCAATTTCCTCAGTGATTTTCCTAGTTCATTTTTAATGGTACATCCTCTAAAAATAATAAAAATAATCATAACTTCATCCAGGATGAGAAATGGGGAATACTGACTACATTGGATGATCTAGAGACATAGAAGAATGGTATAAGTGACTACTCATACCCCTTGAAAAACTGCAATGCTCTAGGAGAACCAAACATACTGCCATTTGTACTGAAATTTGATCATTTGGTCAATTATAAAGTGATAATAATCATTTTTAGGAGAACCGGGGCCAAACTCTCAAAATTGAAACCGTAGTATTGGTCCTAGGCATGTCTAGAACAAATATAGACCATGTTTTTTGAGTCACTGCCTTGGGAACTGTGTTTGACTTGGTCAACTGGGTTGACCAAGGAAAAGTACCCAAACTGAACATGAGATAGTGCATCAATATGATCCTGTAAGAATCCAAGGTAAGAAATGCTCCAATGGTGTATATCAAAAACAAACTTAAATCAATGTTATTCATAATCATGGTGACAACAATAATAATAATAGAAGACATACCTATGCTTCTGAAGAATCTTGAAACTTCCTAGAAGTCTACTTGTTCATGCCATACTTACAAAGTGTAAACAATGTGTTAATGTTGGGTGAGGATGGAAAACAAAGGCTGAGGAAAAGGGTAATTAATTTTGACTGATTTTGACTCCGTGATCTCTTCGAATGATGAAAAATACACACAACCACAATGACATATGCATGACACATAAACAATAGGGAATGGTGGTGTCTCACAAGTCGATGAGTTGATCTGAAAAGGGTCCATTCAACTTTAACAAACTGTCTACAAATCACATCCAAGCTAAGAATCAAGCTCATGAGGATCTTTTCTAGGACCCTTGCGTTGAGTACACAAGAAATTGTAGTGAAGAGATCCTAGAGGACACTTAGAATTAGTTGTCCCTTACTCCATCTCACATCAAAACCCACGAGCTCCGTGAGGAATTAATCATTACATTCTGGATAATATGGACAACATTCTTTAGATTTTGCATTTGTTTATCCACTGTTTTATTTAGGCCTTTCATAATTTCATTTCATAGCCCTCTTTGAGTTGTGTCTAAAGACACACTTTGCAACTTTATTTATGGGCTTGCATTTCATAATATATATCATATGACACATAATGCATGTAATGATGGTAGACATATTGCTTCAAGTTTTAGCTGACAAATATTCGGGAAACTAGGGGGAGTATCCATAGTGAGGACCAAACATCGGGGGCAACTGACCAGAGAGGTGAAAGCTTCAGAACCCACCTCGCCTAAGCTCAGGAACCAACACCAGCAAGATCTCTTGGACTAGAAGGATCAAGGCGTTGGCAATTTTTGTTGCACAAATCAGAGCTGAGACATAGAACAACATGGGATCCATCATGCTTGGAGGTCAAAGTGGGGAAAACATATTCAATCTCACAGGTCTCAAACAGTCGATCCATGGGATGAAATCAATGGATGATACTGAATGGATGGGTACAAGTGATACATGTAACCAACCTAGCACTAAGGTTTACTATTTGTATGAGCATGGCATCAGCAACAATCTTGACATTAAGTTCCTTGATTAGTCATAACACAAGTTCAAGCATTAGTACATATAAGCATAGGTCACCATAATCATCCTAACATGAAAAGCATAGGTGTTTGACATACATCATAGAGAAAAATCAAACCAAACAGGCATATACTCGATCTCACCATATATACCCATCTCCAACTGATACGGCCGAGTCTACAACTGTGTGTACCACATTTGATATGCTAATCTACTGAAATGAACTAGGTCATCGCTGAAATCATCTCAATGGACAAGGAGATCTCAGTGCTGGAAAGGAAATACTTTGTATTTGTTGTTGAAAAAAGGCTCTAAATGGCTCATGCTACAAAAATGATCCATGTTGTATCCCCATCAATAAGTCTGGCTTAGATGAAAAGAGAAAATCTAAATGCTACATCATGGTAGCCTAGCTACAATATATTTGATAACAAGTCCATAGCGTTGAAGAGCCCTTAAAGATACCTTGAAAATAATGTTGATGACAAAGAAGCCCTACATGCAAGGCATTGGAGAAGCCCTTGAATAGTGTTACCCCTCCAAACCGACATGTGTGTGTAAAAGCCCAAAATTAGGCACACCAACCAGATGGAAACTGTGAAAAGAGCAGCCACTGTCACCACACTCCTCTCTTCCTCGCTCCAGGTTGGCTCATATCCAACTCAAGGGGGGCTTCCCTAAGGTTAAGATCACCAAGGCAGGGAACAATGGCGGACAAGGTGAATAGAAGAGATTGCCTTAGAGAAATGGTTGTAGTATAATAGGTACTTTTTAATGGATGAGGGAAGGAGGGGAGAATGATTCCTCAAGGAGAGACCAGTTTCTTTGTATCAGGAGGGAAAAATGGAGTTAAGAGAGAGTTCAAGAGGGCCTTGTCATATGTGACTGAGGGGGAGATATCACATGATTGATCAAACCCTGCTCAGTATAGTGTGAAAGATCAAGATATACTTCTTCCTTTCTAGTTGAGGGAGGTGTGTTGTACAAACAAAAGATCAATATCACACAATCAACTTAGATAAAATGTGAAGACCGATACCCTTATATGCATGCTTACAAAGGAAAAGAGAATAACAACTGCTAAGCTTCTTTTCCTTCCAATGTTCTGAATACAACCCTCTATGAACATATTACCAATTAGGCGGTAACATCTGGCTCCATATGTGGATGTGTGCTCTTGGAGAGAGCGCATGAGAACCTCAGTATTTTTGAGTATTCGCAAACCAAACTTCCTTGCAGTGGGGATGGCTCAATTCACATCCAACCACCTGCTTATTACAAAATTTGAAATAGAACAATGCATAATGAGAAAACTATCAAATTTAAATGCTCATGTAAGAGCTTTATTCAGCCTACCTACCTACTCTATCAAATTTAGCAAGAATGCTAAGTGTAATGGTACAACCAATAGAGCCATTCCTGCATCTTATCTATGCAAAGTTGCATTTTTCTATGCTTGGTTAGAGACAAAAATAGAATCATCATAAAACAGAGATGTCTTAACATCTACTCATGAATAAAGATGAATCGAAACATCATATTGTTAGGATAGAAAAAACTGTCAATGTTTGGGAAAGAAGAATACGCACAAGAAGCCTCTATCCATTGATTGATAGGGCTCAAATACAAACCTCCATCATAAGGCTGCTCGAGCTGATTTGAAAAAATCATATTATAAACTTGAGGCAAGTTCAAATATTCAACATGGAGTGGTTCGGGAATATTTTCAGTGACATAGATCTAAGGTAGCTCCATATCTTCATTTTTCTTTATTTCAGAAATCTCAGGAAGCTCTTCAATAATGTCTTCAACCAAGGGTCCTTGTACTGCTTTATCAATAAGATCTTCAATGATCTGTTCTTTAAATTGCTTGCTTTGATCTTCAAAGTGACCTTTCTGGATCTCCTCTTCAAAATTAGGTTGTGTCCTAGGGAGGAGGGCATCATACTTTTTGGCCAACTTCTCAATATCTTCAACTATTCCTTCATGCCAACGAAGGAGAAACCTCTCAAAAAACTTTTCCACTGAGTCTATAGCTCCATCAAGAATACCATAGAACCAATTTACTGCATCTCCCTCCAAGGTTAAAGAAAATACAATCATGAGGTCATCCTCATGGTAAATTTTGAGATCATCCATCAACTTGTAGAAATAAACAATATGATGGATTGCCGAGTCCTCGTCATTTCCAAAAAACTTTGGAACAATTCCAACTACTCTTTGATAGCAACCATTAGGAAATCCATGGATACCTGAGAAATCTAGTGGGGTGAATCCTTCGTGCAAGAGAGCACGAAGTTCTTCCATTTCATCATCCATATTCTCAAATAATGAAGTATTGCTGCAATATGTATATAGTCATACCTCAAACTGAACTGTGGAGTCACCAAGGTGAGCTTGAAAGCCTTCTGATTTATGAGTGTGCTCACCTCTACACACAAAAAATTCTTCAGATCTGCAAAAGTACAAGGGCTTCATCCCTTCGTGGAGTCGCCATCTGAGAAAAAAGATCTACAATATGATCTCCCACAAATATCAATGAAGCATAGTCTTCAAATCTATGGGAAATGGACTTTGTCCCCGACAACGACGCCAAAAATGTTACCCCTCCAAACCGACATGCGTGTGTCAAAGCCCAAAAGTAGGCACACCGACCCGATGGAAACTATGAAAAGAGAAGCCACTGTTAGCACACTCCTCTCTTCCTCGCTTCAAGTTGGCTCTTCTCCAATTCAAGTGGGGATTCCCTAAGGTTAAGATCACTAAAGCAGGGAACAATGGCAGACAAGTTAAATAGAAGAGGATTCCTTAGAGAAATGGTTATAGTATAATAGGTAATTTTGAATGGGTGATGGAAGGAGAGGAGAATCATTCCTCAAGGAGAGACTAGTGTCTTTAAATCAGGAGAGAAAAATGGAGTCAAGAGAGAGTTCAAGAGGGCCTTGTCATATGTGACTGAGGGGGAGAGATCGCATGATTGATCAAACCCTACTCAGTCTAGTGTGAAATATCAAGATATACTTCTTCCCTTCTAGTTGTGGGAGGTGCGTTGTACAAAGAAGAGATCAATATCACACAATCAACTTAGATAAAATGTGAAGACCGATACCCTTATATGCATTCTTACAAAGGAGAAGAGAATAACAATTGCTAAGCTTATTCGCATTCCAATGTGTTGAATAAAACCCTCTATGGACTCATACATATACACAGAAGGAAGAAAGCTAAATCTAATAACTTTAACACTCATTAAAAATCATCAAGATAATGCCACACATCAAAGAATGCTCAGCTAAACACCCAAAAAACACCTCCAATGAATTTTCAATTTAGTTCTGGGGAAAAATCCTCCCAACTTTTTTCCATCATTACAATAGGGAAAGTTGGCCTCTTTATAGATCCAAAACTTCCTTATTCTTTTCAAAAAAAGAAAAATAATAAAATAATAAAAAACGAGGAAAAAAGATCTAGATCCACTTTTCTCTCAACGAAATTCTAAGTTGACTATTACTTTATTAAAAGAAAACTCCTCCATAATTAGTAGTTCCAAAGTCTACCTTGGCTGCCAAAAAAAAACATGAGCCAACAGGTGACTATGCAGCCATAGCAAAGAATGCTCCAACAACCATGTACCCAAAGGGGGCTGTGTAGAGACAGAGATCGGATGCCAAGAATGTCAACTGATGCGACTGTACTAGAGAAAAAAGTGACACTCTGTTTTGTAGTCTCAGACCTTCACGCTAATTTCTCCAAAATTCACTCAAACAATGCACAATTCAAGTGGCTGTCAGTGGGAAATATGGGGGGTCGATAGGCAATTATGATAGCCACTCCCGAGAACTTACATTACACTGGATATACACCCAAAAACTCCACGCCATCAACGCAGCTAAAACCCACTCGGATGTTGTGAATTTCTCCATGTGAAGACAACCAATCACAAGTTATTTTGTCAAAATTCCAAATTCAGAGGACAATGGCCGCTGTCACCATTGTTAAAGACGCCAAGGATGATGATATTGGAGTGTTTAGTATTTTGTTGATGAACTTGATCTTGGGTTTGTTCACATGGAGCAATTCACAACAGCCGAGTGGGTGTTAGCTGAGCTAATTGCGTGGAGTTTTGGGGCGTATCTCCAGTATAATATAAGTTCTCGGGAGTGGCTAGCATAACTGCCTATCGACCCCCCATCTTTCCCACTGACAGTCGCTTGACTTATGCACTATTTGAGTGAAGTTTGGAGAAATTAGAGTGAAGGTCTAAGACTACAAAACAAAGTGCCACTTTTTTCGCTAGTACAGTCGCATCGGTTGACATTCTTTGCAGCCGATCTCTATGTCTACACAACCTCCTTTGGGTATGTGGCTATTGGAGCATTCTTTGCTATGGCTGTATAGCCACCTGTTGACTAATGTTTTTTCAGCCGACGACATATTTTGTTTGAGTCGACCTTGGCTATGTAGACTTTGGAGCCACTAATTATGGAGGAGTTTTCTTTTAATAAATTAATAGCAATAGAGAAAAGTGGATCTAGATCTTTTTTCCACTTTTTCCTCATTTTTTATTATTTTATTCTTTTCCTTTCTTGAAAAGAATAAGGAGTTTTTGGACCTATAAAGAGACCAACTTTCCCTATTGTAATGATGGAAAAAATTTGGGAGGATTTTTCCCCATAACTAAATTGAAAATTCATTGGAGGTGTTTTTTGGATGTTTAGCTGAGCATTCTTTGATGTGTGAAATTATCTTGATGAGTTTTAATGAGTTTTAAAGTTATTAGATTTAGCTTTCTTCCTTCTTTGTTTATGTATGAGGCCATGGAGGGTTGTATTCAACACATTGGAAGGCGAATACACCTAGCAATTGTTATTCTCTTCTGCTTTGTAAGAATGCATATAAGGGTATTGATCTTCACATTTTATCTAAGTTGATTGTGTGATATTGATCTCTTGTTTGTACAACGCACCTCCCACAACTAGAATGGAAGAAGAATATCTTGATCTTTCACGCTAGAATGAGTAGGGTGTGATCAATCATGCGATCTCTCCCCCTTAGTCACATATGAAAAGGCCCTCTTGAACTCTCTCTTGAATCCATTTTTCCCTCCCGATACAAAGACACTGGTCTCTCCTTGAGGAATGATTCTCCCCTCCTTCCATCACCCATTCAAAATTACCTATTATACTACAACCATTTCTCTAAGACAGCCTCTTATATTCACCTTGTCCGCCATTGTTCCCTGCTGTTATCACTTATATAGTAGCCAGGCTACCATATTCTATTTTTCAGACACAGTACTTTTTTCAGCCAGATCCCTTACATATGAGATGCTGAGATGAGCAGTTTTGATGGATAATTATTATATTAGTGGACTATTGTACTCTCCCATGTCAGGACTGAGTCTCAGGACACTCAGATTTGAGGACCGATGTAGCCATTTATGTCATTTTCAGAGCAGTCATTGATGCCCAGTTTTATGTCAGTTCTTTCTCATTGGACAGATGGTGTCTCAGATGGATTAGATTGCATGGTTATGACTCAGCATTTTATATTGTGTTATGGTTATTATTGCTCTTATACTGATTCTTGTGACATGCATTAACTTGTGGTATCATGATCTGGCGGTTATATTTATATGGACTTTGTTGTATCTTGTACTATGTATTGATGTCCCTACTTAGACTTGGAAGTTCATGATCTATACTCATTGGTTTTACCCTCCTTAGCGAGAATAGAGTTAGTCATTCCCACCATTGTTTTGGCTTGCTAGTGTTGGCTCCATCATTCATTGTCTTCACCCATCCATTACCTTCCAGTTTAGTTTTCAACCCGACTGACTTCTTGACTTATGGCATGGAGGATTTTTTTCCCCGCTAGAACTTTTGTCAGACAAGCTTCCCTATTTATATTGTGTCTCGACTCTGAGTTGGTGACAAAACTTGCCTTTGGTAAGTTGGATAGTATGCCTAAATCATTCTGGTCGGTTGTCCCGATGTTTGGCACTGTGCAAATTTCCTCCTAGTCACTTGAGATGTTGTTGGCTAAAACTGAAAGCTCATGTACTGCTTATATTGGAAATATTGAATATGCGCCCATGGAAAATGAAAATTATAAAACTGTG
>LPNX010764707.1:23557-34168 GCA_001517045.1 Pseudotsuga menziesii
GCTGCCAGTGAAATGATTGCTACTTGTTGTGATTGTTGCTTGAATGAGTTGTAGAGCATGTCTTAGTCTTTTAACACTTGCAGCAGATGGATGATAGTCTGAGTTATTATTGGTGTCTGATCATTTACAGAGGGTTATATTGTTTATTGGATATGGTTGATGATCAGATAGAGACTTATGAGGGGTATGAGTATACACCTTAGATGGATTTGGACTCTCTGAGTCTAATGAGACAATTTATTTCCAGTTTTGGGCACTTGCAGATATGATCAGGCTTATTCTGCCTTTTTGATGCAGTTTTTCTTCACAAGTTGATATGTCTGAGTAGGGAGATGTTTTAGTTGGATCTCCTAGGGCGTTGTATGGAACATAGGGGTGTAACCACTTGTTTGTACCATAGTACCCCCATCCCAGAGAGCTTGGTGGGATCACTTTGGCAACGCAGGCACCCTAGGAGGCTGTTTTGGTAGGTTCACGTTTCCCGAGGCAGATTAAAAGATGATTAAATGGCTATTGAAGAAATCGATTTGGGCTACTGAGGAAAGGAAATGACCTGGGATGAGTCATGATGATGAGAGTGATGTCCTCCACACCTTCTCCAGCAGTTGCAGCTCCTAATTGGGCCCATACCTATTTTTTGGGCAATTTTTATTATTTTCTGGAGCTCTTTTTAGAGGCTCACGATTTCCTCAAGGAGGCACAAAAGTCAAAGAATTAAATTGTTATATTATTTATTATGCCATGGGGACACCCAAAGGGAGTTAGTCAAACACTCCTTGGATCCACCATGTGCTTTCATTTATTTCTTGTTGAGTGGGTTACCTTTTTTGGGTGGGTTAGTCCACTTTGATAAATTATGGTTATATTGATCCATGTATTGTATGTTGAGCTCATCTCAACCATTGATTAGAACATTTCATCTTTTAATCTTAGCCACTCATTTTGAAAGTGGTTAGGATTTGGTTATGATTGAGGTTCTTTCATTTTTATTTAAAGGAGAGAGCTTCTCATTTGTAAGGGGTCTTTGGCTCTTGGATCTGAATAATAGAAAGACTTTTTCTGTGGAAATTTTTCTGGATTTGCTTTGCATCTAATGTGCTCAAATGGTGATTAGCTTATCTTCAGCGTACTAACATCGTGGAAATTCTTGTGAGATCTATTTTTTTTCGTAGCTATCATTGTTTTGTCTAGAGGAGGGTGTTTTGACTGGAGCGTTTTTGTAGGGGGGCCTCAACTCGCTCGGTTCTCTTCGTCTTGGATCAGGGGGTTTTCATTAGTTTCATTGCGATCTATGATTACTTCATTTTATTGTCTTGTAGCATTCAGTTTCTTTATTTTGTATGTGCAAATCTGATATGGTTGACATTTGCTCATGCAAGGTAGGGGGCACTTTGATGGCTTGGAGCTTGCATATGCCATAGAAATCACGGGGATCTTCCAGGATTGATCGGGATAGCTAGGATCGTCACTGTTACAGACTTCTACAACCTTATCTAGGTAATATCCACAGGTAAGTTCTTCTTTTCTGATCTTATTCCATTGTACCTTGTTGAAATTTAACTATTTTTTTGAAAACTCCTAAACCATAAAAACCTAAAAAATTCAAATAATCAGGGAACCGTCCAATATTTTGCCAAACCATTTCTAGGTTTCATAGGTCGGGCCTCCCCCTAACTAAATCAACTAGAACGCTGGTCAAATTCCTCATAGATTGACCTAGATCTAATTTTTTAGCAAAAAACTGCATAACCCCCCACTGAAAAAATTGACTTGCTAGGGTTTTGAGTTTTTCTGATTTTTGACTTCACAGATGGATAGATCAGGTCTTGGGCAGTCCAAATCAACCTCAACACTGTCAAGAGGCTCAACAGTTTGACCGGGATCTGAAAAATAGATTGAAACTGCCCTAGCACCCTCACTGAAATTGGCCTTTTTCGGAAGTAGTTTTTTTTGAAATTTGACATGATAGGCTGATAGATCGGGTCCCAAGCATCCCAGAACACCCTCGATGCTGTGTTAATTCATCCTGGTTTGCCCTAGATCTGAAAAAATCAGTTTTCAGCCTCCTAGCCCCATCATCAGATTTTGACTTTTCTAGATCTGATTTTCCTGCTATTTTCCTGATTTGGGCTTGTAGATCAGGTCTCCCTGATCTCTTCTCATCCTCAATTCTGAGCCATCAGCCTTTTGGTACCCCCTAAAGCTTCAAATTTGTCTTCCTAGGCCCTAGCGCTAGCTATCTATTGAGCTGGGTTTCCTGTACCTTGGTTTTTCTGGACCAATTGCTTTCTGGTTTCGTAGATCAAGGTGTTTCCCAAGTGGGTTTCTTGAAATGTTGTCTTATTGCTGACTCCATTGCCCAATGCATACAAAGCACTGATCTCCAAGCTAGCGATGCCCTTATGATCTTAGCCTTTGCCATCTACCAACATTCACTAATAGCTCAAACACCTTTTGTTGAGTCTGATTTCTAGGTACTGGATAGTCCCAACTCTATTCGTGCTCGCCCTGTCATAGTTACGTTTCCCAAGACAATTGCTAGTACCTAAACCCTAGAGCTAGGGTTCCCATTCACCTTGCACCTTAAGTACCCCGAAGCCCCATCTGATCTTCTTTTGGTGTCTAGGTTCGATCTCTCCTGTCAGGAGCAGATCCAGGTCTCCCTCATTGTTGTCCTGGACTAGGATAACCTAAAGTGAAGTCTGCCTTGATTGGCGTGACAACCATCCATTTGGGAGTCTAGGCAGTCGTGGTTCCACCCCTTAGTTGCTTGCCCCTCTACCATCCATTCTGGATCCACCTTAAGCAGGAAACTACAAGGCAGGTGATAACATTTTGGTGCCCTTGCCGGGGAAGGTAGAGGCCTACCCTGGTTCAACATTTATCCTTAAGCTCTCCTCCCATTATCTTCGCCAACATTTTGGCGCCGTTGCCTGGGAGGTAGAGGCCTACCTTGGTTCAACATACCTCACCTTTCCCTACGACATATCTTTTTCGGTGAATTACTTGTGTGGTTCACCTGGCAACTCCACCCAGCGACTCCACTGAGGATCGTACCCAACATATTAATCTTAAGTTCTTAGAGCATACCATAAATCATAATGAATTCAGATGTATTTTTGAAGCACTTGAAGGACGTAGCCAAGAACATGATTGAAACTAACAGACAAATAAACGAAAGGAATAGATGGAGGTCAGACTACGGGTATGAGGATGATCTCGAGCATGATTATGGGTATGAATCTAGTTAGCACAATCTTTATGATACCCACCAACTTCCTCACCCATGCAATAGAGATTTCCCAACCATCCCGAGTGGACCTGTAAGTCAACATGAACCTAGAAGTCAGTCCCAGTCAAAGCTTTATAGCCAAGTAACCAGAGTTGTTGAAAAACAAGACAAACGGTTTCCTTTTGACTTTTCTGAAATACCGGGAGCACCTCATCCTATGCCAAACAATTACAGTAGGAGGTTGCCCCAGTTTAGTGGAAATAATGATATATCTATTGAAAGTCATTTGGACATTCTCTGGGATTACATGGAATCTAGAGGTGCAGACAATGAAGATGTTTATATGAGAGCCTTAGGAGAATCCTTGCAAGGGGATGTTCAACTATGGTTTGATCATTTAGCACCAGGATCTGTCATCGGGTATGACATGTTCACATATTTGTTAATTGATAGTTGGAGTAGGAACATTGATGATTCTTTAGAGTGTGAATCTAGCAATGATTATAATCAGTATATTGGCGAAGTACTTTCTCAATTGGACCATTCTTCTCCTGATATGTCCAAATTATGAGTGTGCCTGCAATCCATAAGAATGTTATAGAGTACTTTGAGGATAATGTTTCAAAACCCCATGCTGAAATTAAGAAGGATATCAATCAAATCATACAAGATACTTTGTTATTATTACCTAAAGCAGTCACAGAGCAAATCCTGAATTTGATCCGTGGAAGGGAACTTGATTACCATCAAGAAGAATCCATAGTGGAGCCTTCCATTTGTGAGTCCATTAAAGAGCCTTTAAAAGAGGAACTCCATAGTCATTGCCTAATTGATGATAATTTAAGTCATTGTCCAACCTACCTGAATCTAGATTCAGACCTTGATCATATCACTGCAGAAGAAGAAAAGGTTGAAATTAATAAAACTTATGTTGAAGAGCAAACTAGTGGTCATATTGTACTTGAAGACCAAGTTTGTGAGGATAGAAATGAACATAGTAATGTTTTTCCCTATCAAATGAATGATGATGATCATTTATCCTCAGTTGAATGTAATGAACAATCTCAAGAAGAATAACCACATGACGATGATATGCTAGTGAGTAAGCTTAACCAAGAACCTTCTTTGTCACATCTTTCGAACTGGAATCTGTGTCCCAATAATCATCAAGAGCCTCCAAGGAATGATTCTTGTAATGCTGTTACTATTCCCCGTCATAGTTTTGATCAAGGTGATTTGGTTGAGGAGATTAATCATAGCGAGTCTAGTTCTTGGGATGTTAGTTTTAATCTTTCCAATTTCTCTAGCAAATGTCCCATATCACATGGAAGATTGGTGTTAACATCTTTAGGTGATGCAAATCAAGTCTTAATTTTTCAATCCACCCTCCCATCCCAGCTTTTGAAGTCCTCTATGTTATCATGCGGTACAGAGTCTCGAAAGTGCCAAATGGTCAATGGTAAAACATTTTATCTCCTTTCATCCTTGGTGCATAATGTCTTCAACTTTGCTAATTTTTTTGATTGGCTGAATGAAAAGCTCTATAAATACCAATTCCATATTTTCTCATTTTATAAACAACAAATTGGGTTAAAATCAATTTCTGGTTTAATGATTTCTGATTTGTCCCTATTTTGTTTCACAATTGATCATGATGTGGGTATGATTGAGTGTGCTAACCAGAAAGAGGAGGGAAAAAAATGATGACATAGGGGGGATGAATCATGTATCGTATTCTTTTATTTCATCAAATTTAAACTTGCATAAATTTTACGATCCTATCGATCTATGGGTAGAAGAAGTTTGCAACAATCAATCTCATCCCTGGCATGACTTCATTTCTCTTTATCCATACATTTCTTTGATTTTCAAACAACAAGTTATAATGGATTCAATTTTCATTCACATTACTTACAAGCCATCTTCAACTTATTGTATCATTGGCTGCAAAGAAATCTCAATAGATTCGTTCAGCAAGTGGTTACATTGGATTTATGATTTTACCTAACACTTGTCCAAACTGGTTAGGGTAGAGTAGGTAGTGCCTGTTGCCGCCTAATACACACTTTAAGACACAGGAAAGTCTCCAACCCGCTGTGTGTGTCCTTGGGGGCAAGTTAGAGCTGGGGACCACTGTCACCTCAGTCCGCAACTCCTCCGTTTAGGCAAGATCCCAACAGAGCCAAGGGGGGTTGTCCCTATGGAAAGACTATGTTCCAGGTTTATTAATTAATTAAGGATTAATTAAAAGGATCGTTTACAGAATGAGGCTAAGACCTTATATAAAACAAGACCAGTGCCTAGATAATGGAGTCAAAATAAGTTATCACTTTACAAGATTACAAAAAAAAAACAATTTAGAGAATCAAGCTATTATTGAACTTATGGCTTAAGTGTTTAACAATGAAATATATGAATAAACCAAATGTTTATAGACAATAATGAAATAAAATAAATGTATGGGAAAATGAAACAAACTTGCGAAATAGCAAAAAATCGTTACGAATACAGATTACTAAACCAGCAGTAAATTTAAAGCATGAAAAAGATTTAAGCAATTAACATCCACCACATGCTCATTTACAGAATCGAAAGTAAATAAATGTGCTGAGAAATAAAGTGCTGGAAGTAAAAATTGTAGTGTTGTATTGTAGTACAAGAGTGCTTGAAATAAATGTGTTGTAGAACCGATTTTGAAATGCTTCTTGGTTTATTTTAGTTAATTTTATTAATGTTGTTCTTCTTGGATTAAGTTGTAGATCCGGTGGTGTGACTACCCCGATCTAGTTCTTCTCAAACCGAAGAGAGATTGCTGTTGCGCTCAACAGGTGCGAGCAAAGCCCACCCCTAGCTCACAGGTCAAACCCCAATGGCTCGGTGCTCACAAGGAGGACGACGAAGCGCCTAGAGACCCCCTCGGTCTACTACCCCTTGCAGCTTCTGAGTCACTGTTTTTAATCAACTTGAAAATCTCTAGATGGATGCCTATTAAACTAGGACTTCCCTTTCCCCTGGTCGTATCTCGGAGTACCCCGGAGGGTGATAACCGAATAGAGGAGCAGGAAATAGAGAAGCTTTGTTGGTTAATTTTATGGGTTAATTTTAAGTCTTGGGTGATTAAGATGCAATGTAGATTTTAAAGTGATCACCAAGATGACTTGGGAAATACAATGTTTGATTGTAGATTGTAGTACAAGAAAATGAAAATTAGTCTAATTACGTAAGCCCCCACTTCCCCTGCTTTTCATATCCAGCTTGAATTCCCTAAAGAGAGATGACAAGTGGATAGAGGATACACAGGTTTTAATGGGTTGTACGATTACTTTAGCAGAAAATTAAAACTTGCATAAACAGAAAAAACTTAAGCAAATATTAGCCTACTTCCTACTCTATTTATTATAGATTACAAAAGCTTCTAAGCTTTGAATAATACCCCAAGAGACTCTCTTTGGGGTTTACAATAATCAGAAAAATATGGAAAAGAGGTGAGGATTGGAACCCCTTTTGTGCCGGTTGAAGTTGAGGAAATTTTGTGTCTTTTTGGGCATCAACTCTCCTTTAAACGTGCATAACCTGTCAAAAACCAGCGAGCTATTCTTCGCTGCAAATCACATAAAACACTAAAAATTTGCTGTTAAAATATTAGTACCAAATTTACAATTTTTACAAAAAAAATTCGGAATGTAATAAGTGACAGTAATATGGTATTTAAAGGGTTGGAAAATGAGTTTCCAGCCACCTAAATGATGTGAAAATAGCAGAAATAAAAAGGTAAACTAATATATAAGAGGTTAGGGCCTTAAAATAAGAGTTATATCCACTAAACAGTGAATAAAACTCAGTTTAAAATAGGCTGAAAGTAGATGGCCGAATTGAAAATATTGCCGGAATGATGTTTGGAGAGCTCTTCTTGCTTGGATAACCTGCAAATTTAATCTATGCCTGCAAAATATTGTAATCCTAGAGATAAACACCTAACACTTCCTGCAAAACACTTTGAAAGAAATGTTAAATCATTCATAAGAAAGAGTAAAAACACTTTTACTCTTTAATCTCTCCACAAAACACTTTGTGGAGAGCTAACTAGAAAATATAATAAATGCAAACAAGACAAATACAAAGTTACCTCAAGAATAGTAGATCATGAAAAGTTTGCAGCATAATATCCCTCCAAAGAATTTTTATTTAAAATAGCCCAGCTTGGGCAAATCTTCAATACAAGGTAGCAAGAATATGAGAGTAAGAAGAAGAATTTTCCGGCAGCATAACAATAGCATGAATAATCGTGTTTAATGAGGGAGTGAGACCCTCATTAAATAGTTGAAATAATCCCCAACTCCTTAATGATAAATGGCTGAGATTAGATCTAGATCTAGGGTTTAATCTCACCCACTAGATCTAGGTATTTGGCTTTCTATTTTTCTCCATTAATCTCCACCCTTGGATTAATTTTTAATCAAAGGCCATAATGTTTAATCCATGTCCAAGTATTCTCCATCTTTAGATCTAGGTTTCTGATTTAAAACTCACCCTTAGATGAACTTTTAGGTAAATGGAAAAATCAAAATAGAGTGGGCCCTCTCCATTGACTCAATTTTTAATTTTATCTTTAATTTTTTTAATTTTTTACTTTTTATTTTTATCTTTTTACTTTTAAATCTTTTAATCTTTTACTTTTTATTTTTATCTTTTTACTTTTAAATCTTTTAATATTTTATTTTCAAGTTTTAATCTTATATATTTTTTATTTTTTAATCTTTTATTTTCTATTTTCTATTTTCTATTTAATTTTTGATTTTTGATTTTTGAATTTTGAATTTTGAATTTTTTTAATTTTTTAATTTTATCTTTTACTCTTTAAAATTTCTATCTTTTTATTCTTTTATTTATTTTAAATCTTTTTTAAATTTTATCTTTTTTATCTTTATTTATTTATTTTATATATTTAATCTTTTACTTTAATTTTAATTTTTAATCTAATGTTTAATTTTTATTTTTTTTTAAGTCTTGATCTTTAATTTTTTAATCTTTTTATTTTTTATCTTTTATTAAAACAAGAGGGAGGCCCCACTTAGGAGATCTTCAGACATATTTTGACCATGGGGGGCGGAAAAATTTGAAATAAATTTTCCTAGGCTTGGCAACCCCCAAACAAAATTACCATGGCATTATTTGATTTTTTCCTTCAAAATCAAATAATATGAATTTTTGACTTAGGGAAATTAATTAATTCCCTAGGAAAAATAGACCTTGCTTAGACAAAAATGGTCTATCTCCTCAACCACTCATCAGAATGACATGGGACTCGAAGCAGTAGCTTAGAGGGTTTCATAGAAATTAACTTTGCATTCATAGCCCCTATTACAAAATGTCATGCTTGAGCAATTACATTATTACATCAAAAACTGAGTTAATTAATCACCAAGGGGTGAAATTAATTAACCAAACAATAAATAAAATAAAATACAACAATACAATGAAACTCCGCAAGACTCTATACAAGTGTCTAGCATGGTCACGAATAACATTTTGAACCCTTAGCCACCCCATGGACTTGACTATTAGAACGCCCGTCACCACTTTGGAGGATTTTGAGTGAAAACCAAACTGATTAAACTCGTTTACGCAACAAGATCAATTGGAAAGGGAAAAACACTCGATGAGGGGACTTCCCTAACAACCAGTTCCATGGTGTGGCATCCGTACCATATGACCCACAATAGCATACAAAATTACATTAATTTTCCCACGCAGGGGAGCGGACATTTCGTTTTACAAAGGGGCAATAGCCCTGCAGGAGTGAAAAATCCTCAGATTTTCCAAGGTACAACTTGTACAATTATGTACATCTTCCTGTACATGGAGTTGCCACCTAGTCGAAATAGGTGGGCAACATCTGGCTCCAACTAGGGGACATGTGTTCAATCATCGGAGAGCACATAAGAACTCCAGAATCCTGCAACCACAAATTTCTCACCAATAACCAACATAAGGCCTCTAGTAAAAGCAATAAATAAACAATATAAATAAATGAAATTGCTATACATAATGCATAAACAATAATGAATGAAATAATACAAAAATTTTAAAAATACAAGGGAAAAGGGTTAGGAGTACATTACAGAGAGCGTCCCTTAGGACACTAAGTATTTATCTTTTTGAAGAAAAACCTGATTTGTGGCTCGTTTGACCCTTTCCTGTTTTTTGTGATTTTGATAGTGCCTCACATCTTTGAAGATTTTCCAAAAGTCCACACTATCAAGAGACTGCTCATGCCATACTTTGTTAACTTCCCTAATCTTGATTCCATCCTTTATATTTTCCGGGAAGCTAATAAAAATAACATGATCCTTTACACTATGTACATTATTCACATCCTGAAACACAACTGATTCACTCTGTCCTACGTTAACTGACTTTGAAGCTGAAACAAACTGAAACTGAACTAGCACTTTACTGACTGGAGGAAGACTTTCTAAAGCCTTAGGTGGCTCATCTTCCTGGGTTGGTACATCCACAATCTCTGTTATAGGAAATGGAAACTCTATATCATCTGTCCAACCCCCTAAATCATCACTTGAAAACTCATTAAATTTAGGGGTAAGGTTATGGTCACATACTTCTTCTACTTTGTCCATATTTTTATTCATGCAAACCATATCCTTATGATCTTCTACTGTTTTCAACAAATCATTATTACTGTCAAACACAACATCATGACCAACCCAATTAACCTGTTCCATTCTTCCTCTAACTGCTAACTTTTCCTTTACTATCTGATCATCAAACCAATTATTTATTTTCAAAGGCTCGGGAGGTCTTTCTTGTTCTTGATAAGGAGGTCCTTTAGGGATACCTTTTTGCCATCTATCATTTGGCTTATGACTATTACTTTTATCTCCTTCCATGGCAGCTATCTTATTATGCAATGCTGTCTGGTTTGCCTGCATGGCAGCTAGCTGATTAGCATGATTTAATTCCATTTGTTTAATCAATTGGGCAAGTTCTTTGATAGAGTCACCTAGAGGTTCCTGGTTTTCAACTTTCTTAACTTTATCTGACTCTGGATGAGTACCCTTTGAAAACCCCAGAACATTTGATTTCCCTGAATCTTGCATATTCTTCTCTATTTTAATAGCTTTGTCTTGTGCCTCTCTAACAGTTGTAGGCTCTTTATCCCTTAGCTGGTATCTCATTTCCCCTTCAAAAGCTTGAATGTAAAAAATTAAGATGGCCTTTTCAGGAGGCTTAATATCTTGAGGGAGACTCTTAACCAATTTATTAAATCTTCTGTTAAATCCTTCCACTGTTTCATTATCTTCCTTGTGGCTAGAGTTCAAGGCAGTTAACAAGGAATGGTGATCCCTCTTATCTCCCCA
>LPNX010764738.1:38315-57140 GCA_001517045.1 Pseudotsuga menziesii
TAATGTTAATATGGGGCATTACAGACAATGCATTGTTTAAACTGAACTACATTCTAACTCTTTGCATAACATGAACCACCTAATCAATAAGTCTAATCATCGAATGCGAGGCCGTATCCATTGATTTAAAGCGCGAAAATCCCCAACTTGTCCGAAAATCAAAAACCTTCTAGCATTCCATAAAAATAGGGTAAACGCATACGATGAAATGAAAACTAAAAATCCCCCCCCCGGATGGCCATAAGCAACCCCAGACAGGTCGGTGCAGATAGCGTAACGCTTGTCTGCACCAACTACCTAATCCTTTAGACAAGTATGAAAACATAATGGCTAAAAAATGAGGCTCAAAAAACCCCTACTGTCAAGAAAACGTTAAATAGCCTACCGCGAGGTTAAAAAATTCTTTCTAACGGACAATCGTCCCAAACTGCAGGAAAACCTAACCAGGGTGGACTGTGGGTTCTCAAACAACTAATAAAAATAAAAAAGAAAGGGATCGGGGTTGGCCTACTTGGAAAAATGCGATGCAGTTGGCGGGACGTCCTAAGAACCTCCACGATAGCAAGCCAATCGAACGAAAATCAGACAGCTAGGCACGGTTGTACAACTCAATTCGACAAGGATGGAACAGGCACGGTTTTTCCCCAAGGATAAGAATAAAATAATACCACCACTATATATAACCCATGGTAAAATATAACGGTGGGAAAAAACCTTCACCGGCAGGAAAACTACTAAACGTTAGGCGGAAAAAACTCCTCATTGGCAAACATAACAACTATATGTCAGACGATTAGTTTACTAAGCAGCCGCAGCGGCGGAAGACATACTGAATACAACTTCCGCGATCAAATAAAACATCGGCGATCGGAAGCTCTAAGGTGTATGCGTCGGTGGATTCCACATCTATCAGCAAGCGGGACCTCTAAACATCGGGCATATAGATCACTATGCAGCCGCAACGGCAGAAAGTAGACACACAACGAGTTCCATGATAACAAAAGTCATCGGCGATCGAAAACTTTGGGGACTATGTATCGGTGACCAAAATCTCAATGCTGCCGCCATGTCGGCAACGCAAAGGGCTAGGCCTCTGATCAATAGTCAAACACCGTTCCGATAGCGAAAAGAAAACCAAACAATGAACGAAAAAAGTTTAAGCAATAAAACCACGGAATCAACAAGGATAAGAACTGTCTGTCGGGATGTTTGCTATCTGCCCTCCGAAACGGTGGCTACATAGAGAACTACTTCCCCGACCGTGATAAAACAAAATCGCTAATAGTCAAAAATAAAGTTTTGAAAAACATAAAACAAAGGCGATAAAGCGCATCGGCGAAAAACAAAATTGTCCATCAGGACATTCATTGTTTACCTTCCGAAAAGGCGGATGCATAGAGAACTAATGCCCCGATCTATTGTTCAACTGTATTCCGATAGCAATAAAGGAAATCATAAAAACTTTAAGTTCCACAGTCAAACGCATTAGCTAGACAAAAGACAGTTTTTAGATCATTCACTCTCGAAATGAAGGAAAACAGTTGATCTCAATTCAACCTCCAAAATCCAAATTTGTAGCATAGGAAAAAAAACATAGTTCAGGAATCCAAACAATCCCAGGCAAGATAAAATTAAAAGGAGGGTGCAAATTTTTTTAGAAATTTGGGAAAAAGGTTGCAGCTGCAACACTCTCAAATTAAACTAACATTCTAAATAGAACTTCAAATTAAAATTAAATGCTTGCTAAACTATCATTACAAAATTGAGATCATAATTACAACAAAACTTCAAATTCAATGAAAAGAAAAGCCATCTATAAATTAACTAAGTAATCAAATCTCATTAATCTTAACTAAATTAACTAAATCCAAATTTAAAATTGAGTTTACTCTAAGTTTCAATAATAAATTGGGCTAACAACATTCAATAAATCTAAGTTCTATACAAAAGAAAACAAATTCAATTTACAAAAGTAATCTAGAAATTTTTTTTTTTATAAAAATCACAAACTAAATACTATTAAAATTGAATATTATAATTTAAGAATTAAAGAACAACTTTAAAATTAAATAAAATCTACAAATAAACTATAAACTAAAATCATGTAAAGATAAATTAATAAAGAAATAAATAAATCATGTCAAGACAAACTAACATAGATTAATAAATAAATAATTAAATTATATAAAGACAAACTAAAATTATTTCCTAAAATCTATATGCATAAACAAAATGCAATCTACAACAAAATATTATGGCATACCTAATTGAAAATACAACCTACTTTATTTCTTTGAATTCTAAGTCAAAACTATGGCATACTTAATTGAAAGCACATCTTAATATAATGTACAACAAAGCGAATCTTCACAAATAGAATTGTTTCAAAAAGGCGTTCAGAGCAATTGGAGCTCTTCGACTTCTACAGCATGTTAAACCACAAGACTGAGAGAGCAAGTATATTCACAAAATAAACTGAACTGAACTGTATGTTAGTTTCCTGAACTGGCTTCAAACTGTGGCTAGGTTCCTGAACTGTATGTTAGATTCCTTAATGAAACATGCCTGAATGGTCGAACTTGTTATATTAAAATTTGTCACCATTCAATCTGATCTGAGATAAGGTCCTTGTGTTGCGTTCGTTCCCACCACAAGGATGATCCATTGTTGTGAGTTATAATCCTTCTTCCCGTGAATTACATGATAACATATACCTGAATAAAATAATATATACAATTAGAAGCCATTTGTTAAAAGCCAAAATACATTTTTTGCAGTCAACATTATATTTTATGCTTAACAAAGTAAAATGTGCATAGTCATTTTTCCAACTATATTCCATTATATATAAATGGTTTCTTTTCTAATAAAAATAATGATTATGTAATTGCATGTATTTCAACATATTAATATATTGAATCCCATGTGTTTTTATGGATAACATATTAATATATTGAATCCCATGTGTTTAACCATGCTATCAATTACCATAGTTATAGACCACTAATTCATGAACAAACCAATAACATAGATCATATACATAATACTTATATTGCATAGCTCTGGGGGTAAGTATTCTGAACAATTACATAAGTTGAATACAATATTCACCCATCATCTAGAACTTATTCTCTATATATTTCACTGAGTAGAGAAGTTACTATGCTTATCCATGTAACTGAAAAATAACAACTTCCTTATCTTATTAACAGGGGAATTCTAAAATATTTCATTTAATACCCACACACACACACACACACAAACACACACCTTTCCATCGAATCCTAATATATCCTTCAATAAATATTTTCTTGAAAGTAACCCGCCTAATACCCATACATCATGACCTAAGGCTCAAAATCCTCAAGCAATTTTGGTAAACCACTACCACCCATATCACAGATCATATCCATGAATGGCGTAGGTGTCAGACATTGTGCAAAATAGACATATGACCCCAAGTTCTATTGGATTGGTTCCTAAAATCACTTCAAATGATGATTGCAAAATATGTGGAAACCACATTGCCAAAAACAGAAAAAAAGGCTCTCGTGAAGTCCCAACATTTCAATCTAATTTATGCACAATCTGGATATGTTTATACCATCTTCACGGATGCCCCTCGAAATCGTTCTTGGACCCAACACCTTTGGGAACATCACATTCAGCTGATGGGATTATTGGGACTATTTCCTAAGAAGGAAATGTTCCCCATCCATCAACTTGTGTACCACTCAATATGGCACAAAAATACGCCCTTTAGAACCACCTGCATTAGTGGCACCTGCAACTGTACCAACTCCTCCAATTGGTCAGTTATCGTATGAACCTTATAGTCCCACCTACCTGAATTCTAGCCAAGACCTTTGATTCCACCACTAAAATGGAACCATATTCTCCTAAATCCACATCATATAGAGCACCTAACACATATCTTCCCACAACTGGATATAATCCATATTCCCCATTTTTCTAGTCCTCCTAGTGTTACCCCCATACGTCAAAATGGGGTGAATCTAGTACATCCTTCTCCCTTGCAACAAACTCATATATTTGAGTAGTTAAACATGGCTAATCACTTAAACCCCAAAATTAGGGGTAGAATAAAGGAAAGAATAATAAAAAACAATAGCAAGGCACGAGGCCAATCCCTCTCCCCAACCAAATGAGGAATTGGGTAACCAACACAAAGGGGAAAACAATACTACCAAATAGGGAAATAATTCCAACCTTACAACCAATTATCCTTGATCCATTTGTAAAGATTATGGGAACTACATGCACTATTGTCCACTGATACCTGATTACAAACAAATGCTTGAAGCAAAGAAGACGTCCACGTCCAACCCTCCTCAAGCACCTAATGCACCATAACCCCAATATGTTGTGTTGTACAACCTTTTTCCGATCAAGGGGTGGTTACTCAACAACCATATCCATGTCCCTTGAGTGATTCCAGCTTTCATAATATTTACATGAAAACAACATACATCAACCTCCAGTCCTGAGCCAATGGTTATGACATGCTTGAATCTTTGCAAGGGGAAGATTTACCCACCACCTCTAGTGGGCCTTTGCAAATACCTCATCCAAATGGTGATCAGATCCATCAAGTCCCAAAAGAACCACGTAGACTAACTACCCAAAATACTCACATGAAATATGTCCATAATTACAATATCGTTGATGAACTAAATTAATCCCTTGCCACAATGTCGACATTAGAAATCCTTCAATATTATCCTTCCCAAAAGAACACATTACTCAATGTGTTAGGCACCATCAATCATTTTGATTCATGCTTCATGATATTTGACCTCAACAAAGTCAAATTGTGGCTACCCTCATCGTTCATTTTCCAATTTCCTGTTACAATCAAGAACATTATCATTAATTGATGCATCATCGATGAAGGAGCATCGACTTGTGTGATGTCCAATTATGTCTAGAAAGGTTTGGGTTCACCAGACTTGGTATCCTCATCTCTCTATCTCTCTCTCTCTCTCTGCACATATGATGGGATGCCAACAAGCCTTTGGGTTTGTACCAAAATGTTCCTATCGAGCTAGGGGTAAACATGGTACTTTTGATATTGAATTAGTCAATGCACAACTCAACTACAACATCTTGTTGGGATGTAGTTATATGTATGCCATGAAGGTAGCAGCCTAATTGGTTTTCCACACCATGATGTTCCCTCATAATGGAAAAATAATCACTCTTGACCAACTCAACCACTATGACCGACATACCAATACAAACTAAGACAACACCCTACCCACGATAGGATCCACTAATCGCCCATAGTATGTTGATATTGGTCCATGCATTTACAAATATTTTGACTTGTTGGGGGCATACTTAGGTCCTCCCCTTGAAATCCCCATATCTACAAACGATCTCATGTGCACTATCTTTACCTATAAGAATAATTTGCAAGCCTCATCCCCATCAACAATTATACCCCCTACAAGTTGTGGCATTGACCAAACATTAAACTCGTCGATTCCACCTATGTTTCAAATCCCTTCCTTATATCCTTCCATGAGAGTACAAGGAATGCCAGTAATATCTCATCTCACTTTGTTTGGGCTCTCTTTGAATACTCATGTGGTATCTATCACCACCTTACCTACATATGGATTCCAAACCATCATCCCATTATGAGTTTGTACATGTTTCTACCACAGGCATACTGGTAGGACCTCCTTCCGTAACAAAATCACCCATCACCCAACCACCATTGGTGGTCACTAAAACTAAATTTATGGGAATAAAACAACCCAAGTTGAAATCCCTAGAATTACTAAGAACTACTCTCGCACCTAGAGTCACCCTAGCATGTTCTCTATATGAGAAACAAGGAAATGATACAAGCCTATTCCCCACCTTGCTAGAGCTCAGGAATATACTAAATACCCTTGCCAGTGTCACACACACCACAAAGGGCATGTCAACTACCTCAATTACACCCAATGCTAATACAAATACCAAGTTATTACACACCAACCATTCATGTACAATATGTTCTCAATTTGGGAATTACACACATCATTGTCCCAATCTCCCGTGATTTCAAGATGAAATCATGACCATTCACCTCATACATCCTTTGTTCGAAAGACCCTCACCCGATCATTTAGAAACGACCTCCATCAACGTTCTCACTACATCAGTGCTAACAACGGGGGCACTATCACAAGAGGGACCAACACAGTCGACACTGCTGCTAGTAGTACAACCCCATGGGTGTTCATCATATGGGAACCATACCCATATGATCCCTAACATAATCAACCCTATCATACTTTGAATGTTCCACCTGACCATTGATCCCTATGCATGACCTTAATCATGCATACACCTCTCACCCATGTGGATCATGCAGGATATTAACCCATTACTCAATTCAATGCCTTCATCACAATTCATATTCCTCCCCATGAGAAAGACTCACCAACTAACAAATGGATTAGAAATACACACTTGATACAAAAGATTTTATTCCCCCTTACCATGTTGATTAGTTTAAAAAACCTATACCATCCACAAATGCTTTCAAAGAAGGAAACATGACTAATATTTCACTTACCATCCTGGTGAATATATCCACCAAACCAGTGATAGTCGAGAATATTTCTATCGGTGTGTCTTGTTCTCCACAAGATGTCTCTAATATTACAACTCTCTTTAAAGAGTTTAGATATGTTTTCGCTTGGTCATACTCTGAAATGTCAAGCCGCAACCCAACTATTGTTGAATGCCATATAGACACAAAAATAGGACCTATAAAGTTCATATCTAAATGGAATGGCCCATAGATAGTTAAATAATGATTTCCCAAAGGAGAATATATATTATTGATCTTGACAGAGTTCTTCTAAAGGTTATTTCCATGAAGACCTATATTATGTGTTGAGTATCCTTGGGATATGTAACCCACATTATAGCCAACAAAAATATCCCCCAAAAAGACGACTAACTTGGGATTCTACATGGATGCAAAAATAGTCTTTAAATCAAGGTAAGTTGCACTGATTTCCAATACCAATAGTCTCCATTATGTCACCAACAATTTCCACCAAACCACCCCTTTGATTGTTACAACCATCCCCCGGGTGCACTATGTTTATTTTTAATTTTCCCACATTGTCAATACTCTTGTTATAATCAATATTAGATTTGGGTATGTGCACCATGTGTGAAATATTAAGTAGCAAGAAAAAACCTCACCACTCTAGAACAATGGTGCATGGACACTAATCAAAGGTATGCCATCTCATCCTAGCATATACGAAACATTATCTCTTTGTTTACATTGTATTTATCAAATATTCATGTTGATAACCATAGGGTCCTAATCCTAAATAATGCCATACCATCAATGTCATCATGAGAATAACATGTTACCCCATGGGTGTGCTCACCATTACAATCCATCTCATATTTTTGGCACCTATGATGTCAAACTCCCACAAGTCCGAGGGATTTGGTCACTCATCCAACTAGTTAATAAGAAACTGCATATCATCACCTTCCATTATACTCTTGTTATATCTCAAATTCCTCAACACATGTTACTATTATGATTCATAGATAACCTCCCATCCCCCTTATGAGCAATTACCATCTATGTTTATCTTAGTATAATCAACCCTCAAGAAGACACCAATGGCTTACCCACCCTCTAAAGACACCAATCCTACTCAGTTATTCCCACATGAATATTCTACATGGAATAGAATTGATTCATGGGGAACCCATCTTCTTGTTTGCAAAAACTATCCCATCATCATCAAAATGATTCCCCAACTCACTCAAAACTATGGGAATCTTGTCCATACAAATTGGTTCCCCTACCAACACAAAACAATGGAACCACACCAATCATTATTTGTGTACAAATGGTTCCCCGGTCCACACAAAATCGTGGGAACCCTATTACATCATTCTTTTGGTAGCATCCCTTAGTCTCCTTTGATCGATCTATTTGGTCCACCTAACCCTAGCATGAATAGTTTTTCCATTCACTACTACCCCATCAAAATTGTGTCTCCAATAAAACTCTTCATCTGTAGTCGGTTTCCCTCCATTACACCCTGCATTACCATTTGAAGAATTTCTCCATTAGTTACCATCCCTATTTACATTGATCAAGGTAATTCATGAGCCCCATGCTTATAAACCAGTCTTGTGTTAGAATTATTTGTTCCCTATCTGGTTACAAAAAGTTCTTGGTTCTTGAGATAATATTATCATCTTATCATGTTCTTCAACTCTCATCGAAATCAACACATCATATTCCAAAAGTTGCAGTAGGTGTAGTTGTCCCTTGGGGCCCCTTCTCATCACTCTAAGGGAGAACCTGAAACTTGGGGAGAATCATTATCACTCCTTAAATTATTGGTCTCCATTATTCTCAATGAAAACAAGTCCATTACATCAGGGGGAGTTTTCCATTTCAATGATAACAGTGTTCACATTTATGATTCATGGCACCAACACGCCTAGTATAGTGAAATTCTCTTGGAAACTTCACCATTATCTAGGCCCCCCACCCCAGTGGGATATTAATGGTCATAACAAATTAATCTTATGAAGCATATGTTGCATGGTGAAGACTGAAGCATATGTTGCATGGTGAAGACTGAAGCATGCATAGTGGGTGAGGATGATGATAGAGTCTTCCCATAGTATTCCATCTTCCATAAAGGTATTGCAGCCATATGGAAGCAAAGTCTGGTGCTAGTGAATTCCTTCGAAGAGAGAAATAGAAAACCAGGTTGTTGATGAGTTGAGAGAGTTTACATGGGTGAGAGTAATAATATAAAGTAGTCAGGTCGAAGTTCAACAGATCCATGAAACAACAATGAGACACCATTTTTAGTCAAGAGAGACTTCATATTATGGTGTTGAAAACCTTGTTAGTAAAGGGAAATGAGATGCAAAGAGAAGAAATGACATTTATATCAACTAAAGTAGAGAAACAAATGGAGGATGAGTACATATTAAGGTGTTTGTATAAATAAGTTTGCAGTTGGTGATAATAGTAATATTGAGCCATTAAATAAAGTGTTAAAGGGGATTAGTCAGAAAATGGAAAAGAAGGGTAATTTTGGGTTGGTATGTTGCAGTGACTAAAGTAAAGCACATCCAAAGAATGGAAACTTTTGTAATGAAGAAAAAGTAAGGTACAATAGATCCCATATATTTGTTGTAGCTGATTACAAGATAGTTTGGGATATATTGTTTGTAATGTTGACTTGCATGTTGAGATAACCACATAAGCAATTTTTCCCATGAGGAGCAATTTGATGGTTTCAAGGTACAATTTACAGTTAAGGAGAGAATCCACAATACTTTTGCAGGAAATGGAAAGAGAGAAGAGTGTTCATATTCATGAGGGTAATGTAAATGCATTAGTTCATATTGATCATACAATTGGTTAGGTAATAAGATGAAACCTCAATTTGAATCAGACTACCTAGGCATGTGAATATAAAGAAGCAACCTAGGAATTTGAGATAGGGAAGCAAACTAGGAAAGAATGGGAATACATATAAATAGTGTGATGGTTGACTGTGAGAAGGAAGACATAAACATGGACATGGAAAAATAGTTAAGGTAAAACCAATTAAAAAGACTCAATGTCCTAGGTAGAGACTAATGTAAAAACACAAGTATAGAAATGGATCAAAACATAAAAGGACAACACTATGAAATCCTAATAGCTATAATTTTTTTCCTAAAAGTCAATGAGTAATGAATATATTTATCTCTCATGAAATCCATGTAACACTAGGAAATATTGGCCAACTTAAGTAGAGAAATGTATTGAGAGTGCAGTGTTCAAAATGAAAGGAAGATTTAATTCTTGTAGCATTAACCATATCATGAGACTTATTACTAGCAAGCGTATTAAGAATGACTAGGTTAACTATGCTCCCACTTATTACAAGGTAGAAAATGGTCATTCCTTGATAGTGTGTTATGCATTAAGTAGGATTATTCAACAAGAAAATAACTCAACCAAATTTGATTGTTTGCAAAAGGAAGAACAACAAAACCACAATTCAAATAAGCTAAATAAAAAACTCTATTTGATACATACCGGGTAAGGCGCTAACCCCCTACAAGTGCTTCTATAATGCTATGATAACAAATATGGTGTTACCTTAAAATAATAGAGAAAAGCCACTATTAGAGTGCACATGCCTCACACACAAACATACAACAACAAATAGACTTGAGGAAAATTCTCAATATTTTCAACTATTTCATTGAACTTTGAAAATTGGCATTTATAGTATGCTCTGGTTGTGCCTACTACAACAACTCCCATAATTTTATGATATTTTCATAAAATCATGGGTTATCTAAATTTTTATTATTTTTCTTTAGCCATTAGGACAATTTGATATTGATTTTCATTATCATTCCCTTTTATTGATGCCGTTTCATTTTCATTTTGTTTTAATAGATTGAATAATCAATGATCATTTGTTTTGTGATTGTTTGATAATGGGCTGAGGAAAAAATGGTATCTACAATTTCTCTACACCATTTCTGTAATACCTAAACACGTGCACAATATTTTATGTGACCTCTACAATCAACATACATACTCAAATCCCCCACAATCCATGGTCGTGCGTGGGGGGGGGGGTAAGGGGTCCCTCCCAACCACATCGAGATACTAAAGAATTATCCAAGATCCAAGTAGTTCAGATCCATTCTGGTTATGGGAAAGATATGTTTCCTAACGTACAAAGAGGAGAGTCCAGGAGGCCTTCCCAATCTCAAGCGAAACCTGCAACAACACCCCGACCTCAAGAAAACATCGACCCAACCGACACAAAGCAAAACGACCTCTCGGTCAAAGACACCAACAAGGAAAATGAACATGACATGCAAGAAGTTTCAGAGCCTAGAGATGAGAAAAAAATCCCTAAAACTCCATGTTACGGAGAGAAATTCCTATGGCTTGGGGTACCACAATAGACAGCTTTGACTCCAGAAATAAATCTTTCCCAATATGCAATAGAAATAAAATGTCTAACACTAAAGGATCAGAACTCATACCTTATTCCGGACGGTTGAAGTAGATCCCCGTTGAGCTTTCCAATCTTCAACTTGAATTGCTATAACACTTCCTCAACAACAAGTAAAAAAAACAAGCATACTATATATCATGGTGTTAGATTTATTCTAGCATATATAATCAATAATGTAAAAGCATTTGACATAATCCCATGGATAAAATATTCATTCAAATACACATCATCAGACAGGAAAAGATATTTCTATTAATATAAATCAGAGATTACAAGATACAACCTCGGACGGTGCGTCTGCGAACTGGAGAAACTAAATCCCCCACTTGGGCCTCCACCACTTCAATCCTCCATCTCTCGATAGCAAACTCACAAGCAAAAGGAAATATTGGGAAGAACAACAAAAGTGCTCCAAGGGACAAAGGGATGCAGACTCAAGCATAAGTTCCGGAAAAAATGGAATATAGTTTCGTTGCTCTCAGTTCTCTCTTATGCCTTCATTGTACCAAGGGGTTCCTTATATATCTTTCAAAGGGATAATGAAAGGTCGAATCCAAGCGATCTCAAGGCATAGGGAAGGTCAGGAGTCGAATGAGTCGGATCCATGTCAAGGAAAACTCCAAAAGGATTTGGATTATGCACACATCCCGATGTACGCGGTTATAGGGGTCAAACCCACGTATGTATGCGGTTATCGGGTAAAAAGCCGCGTATATCATTTTTAATATAGTTTTAGGGATGATCAAGGAAACATCAAAGGATAAAAGATGGTCCATGGGGTCTAAAGAGTTTGCAGCGGGACAGGGGAAGGCCATACAAAGTGTGATTCACCTGGAGTGGTGAAATTCGCTATAACAGATGCCCCCTAATGTGTGAGGTCAGAGGGGTCATATGATGGCCGAAATACATTATAAGTCCATCCCAGAAGTGGAGTGATGAAGGATCCCAAATGGAAGACCAACCACCCAATCAACATAGTACAATGATACAACTCTGCATATAACTGTAAGTACATATAGCAGTGCCAGATACATAAGAGTACAATGGCCATGAACATGCATAATACGTGCATAATACATGATATCACATATGTGGTCATCGCCACGTACAATATACATAGATAAGAATCTCCATGATGAAGAAATACAAAGGACCATGATCTCCAAAATGGATGAATATATATAATAGATCAAGATCTCCATAGTGGCTGGACATATCTGACATACACTGGAATGAAGTCACGAGAGCTGAAATCTCATGAACATTGGCACGATCAAGGAGGTAGCATATAAGAGATGCCACCAGTCTGGAAGGTCTTCTACACAAACCGCTATGAGTACATGTCCTACTATGCGAATAGAGGTGTTGAGGTCGAACATAGTAGTCCATTGTCTGATTACCGATCATTGATGTATACCGTTAACAGACCCGAGATTACCCACCAATAATGAAAATGGGAATCAAGGTAATAGAGTGCAAACTAACAAGTGTGAATAGATGTGTTGAGGTCGAACACTTGAGAGAATCCATCGATCAGAGGACATTGATGTATTCCCAAGAAACTGTCGATGGCGAGAGAACCTGCCATTGATGACTACAAGTCTCAAGGCACTCAAAAGGACTCTAGATTCCAATTCCAGAATAAATGATCTGAAGTCGATGGGATGAAATCCGCTGGAAGGAGGGAATTACGGCATCCCCGATCATCCAACACGAGGCACTCAGCAAAGCTGTCTAATGTGGAAGGAATTGATCATAAGGTGCACGAACCAGTAACTGTACCGGGAATGGCTGACATGCAAAGTCAAGATAGCTGAGGAATGGCCGACACAGGTTTCAAATTCCTTCGAACAAGAGCATAACGGTGTATGGTGACTGAATGAAGGCAGCATAGACTCGATATACAAACTGGGACATCTCTGTGACACAGGAGGCATCAACAGAGGCTCCATAGGGACTGGAAGCTTAACCAGTCGGTAGAGATAAACTCAGATAAACGAGTATAGCTCCTAAGTCAAACTATAACCCAACCAATGGATGTGATATACAGTGCTCTGTTCGAAGGCGACACGACTCGACAGCTGCCAAAGATAACATCTTTCCTTGTCCAGCTTTTTGGTTTTTTTATTTTTTTGTACTTTTTCAGTTATTTGAAAATCTTGAAAAAAGAATAAACTAGCTTTATAGTTACAAACTAGGAGGAGATGAGTGTCATAAGGGCAAACAAACTAGTTCCAAGCAGTGGAACATACCTATGCTCAATGCAAGGATACATGTGTAGGATATCAACACTCGGGGGAAAATCCCCTCCCGGTAAAAAGGGAATCAAGCTGCGAAGGAAAAAAATGGCTCTGCATGGCTAGACACGAGATAAGCTCAGGCTATATGGCTGAAACACAATGTCAGGGGAGCCGACATAAAGCTCAATAAGGCAGGAAAAGCTCATGATAATGCATTCACAACTTGACATAAGGGGAGTCCGGAGGGAAACAGGCCAGCATAATATCAAGAGGAGTATGAGGCTCTTGCAAAATGTCATGGAAGTACTATACAACGGACTCCCACACCCTAATGGAGAAAACATCGGCATGGGCACCAAATGAAAATAAGGCGCTAACTAGGGTACCCATGTAAGGTGAAGCTCTACCACTCACATCATGCCACTTCTAAAGCAGCAAGAAGGTTCTGTGACATAATAGAGTGGGCTTGTACCTAAGGTCATGGTGACATGGTCATAAGGTCATGCAAAATGCAAATGGTGGTGAACCTAACCTATATGCTAGTGTAGATGTTATACCTGAGATCAGTATGAATGGGTCAATCCAATGGCTGAAACGACACTGAAAATGGTCTTCTACATCACAAATTATGTCAGAAACGGTCCAAAATGGTTAGAAACTGTCAAAACTATAGGAAAGGGGGTAAAATTTTTCAAATATTTGAAAATTTTTCTATAAATAGTAAAAAACATAAATCATTTGAAACTTTTACCCATTGGAGCTCTGATTTTCAAGTGCAAATTCCAGGAGATCCAGCCGGCAGAATTCACAACCGTTTCTTCCAAGTAGTTACTCATGCTCTCCTCATGCATTTCAATATAATTTTTGTTGATTTTCATGGTGAAATGAGGTAGTTTAGGACATCTCTACATGAGCACTGCAGCCCACACGGATATCGAAGCTTTTTCCACGTATAGGGCTGGCTATACACGGAAAAGAGGCTAGAACCCGCGTACATACGCGACTGTTTGCAAAACAGTCACGTATGACGCCGCGCAAGTAAATTTATAAGAATCTAATGGGCAATATGGCAATTGATCTTGTAGGATGGTGCTAGAATGGAGAGAGCGCAAGCATGGTGAAGTAGAGGAAGCTGTAAGGGCTGACATGATGGCTCAACAAGCTCTTCGAGCATGCGGACTCTACAAGTTTTGGTGCCTTGGTGATTTGAGGGCCAAACCAAGACTGCTAGAGATGCTGGTAGACTATTGGGATCCAGACTCAGAGTCCTTCAGGATAGATAGGATGTCTCTCACCATAGAAGTGGAAGACATATACTTTATCACAGGTCTATCTAGACAAGGGGAGGTGGTGAACCTTCGTTCCCGAGGTGGGCCAGGCGGTGCGCTTACTATCGATGAGTACGTAGCTGTGTACTACTACCCAGATACTGAGAAGGTGGGAAGTCAAGTCCCCACCAATGCTATACAGGTGCTGGACCTAAAGGCCATACTACTGACGCTGGGTAGGATAGCAGGCTTAGCCTCACTCCATCAGGCCTCACGGCCATTGATATTCTATGCGGTGGAGTGTATGAGACCGATTATATATGACTGGAGTACTACACTACTGAGCAACATGAAACACCAGCTCAGTGAGTGTAAGGTAGGCAGGATACGGAACTTCGGGTTCAGCAGCATATTGAGCATGTTTTTCTTCGAGCATGTTCCAGGATTGAGCCCTAGAGTGGATGTTCCTCTCCACGGGGTTCGAGATTTGGCTCAACGATGTTGGGCAGATGCTATGCACAGACTGGGGGGTGGTAGGGTGGCCAACCCATATCCAGCTGACTTCTTTCCATGGTGACAACGACAGATTGTTGCCATAGATGACTACCCCTATGGAGGATAGATTTCCGGGGGGATCCAGACATGCCATTGCCACCAGGATCGGCATATGGAGAGATAGGTACCGAATCTCTACTCTCAGTCTTTTTCAAAGTTTTTTTGAGTTATTTAATTTTTTTGTATTTTCTTGATTATGTGGAATCAAAAAGACATGTTTTTTCATGACAACACATAGTGACATCTACCACTCATGTGCAGATGTGGGATCACGGCGATCAGAAGGATTCCCACGTCATAGACAGAGAGGAAGAGGGGATGACATCACAGGTGTGGATGAGGAGCGAATGCTCCAGAGCATTCATACCAACTTCATGTGACTGACTCATAGGGTTCCCATGGCGCAAGTCAAGGACTTGCTTGAGGCCATGCAGTGACAAGTGGTGGGTGTGCCATGTGCATGGGTGCGTTTATTTCGGCGGCTAGCTAGAGCCGTAGTGATGTATCATGATCACAACCCTCCCCCTCCACAAGATTAGATACCTGGGAGTGTATATGTTTTGTACGACTGTGTATTATATGATGGAAGCTTTGAAAGCTCCACTTTTGTATATGACACTATGTATTACCACATTTTTGATATATATAAAATGTTTTATGGTGATTGGTTTATTTATTTACATGTGTAAAAATGTTTGTGATTAATTTATTATGAATGAAACAAATGCCAATATATTAGAGGAAATTTCAACTCAAAATGGGCCTCCTAAAAGGAATTAATAAAATAATAGTTAAAACAATAAAATAATATTTATTAATTTTGGAAGAAGAAAAGAAAAAAACTACTTTTTTGTTTGTATTTTTGACATATCTCCCCGTGTTTTTACTCAAATTTTGATTGGGAGAGCTCGTTGGATGCATAATTAAATTCTACATCCAACGAGTACCCACTCAGCATACTTTTGACGAGCCCTTCTACCCCCCAAAAAAGAAATACCTGAAAAAACGTGATGATGACGTCATCATCACATTTTTTAGGTATTTCTTGTTTTTGGGGTAGTGGGGTCCATAAAAAGTATACCGAGTGGGTACTCGTTGGATGTGGAATTTAATTCCGCATCCAACGAGCTCTCTCGATCGAAATTTGAGTAAAAACACGAGGAGATATGTCGAAAATACAAACAAAAAAAGTAGTTTCTTTTATGATACCTATCCCCAAATTTATATTAAAAAAGTGTTTAAGACCTATACGGTATTTCAAATTTAAAGCAATTTCATTGACTAACACATGATGACATGGAATTTGAATCAAAGTTAAAAGGCCCATTTTGAGTTGAAATTTCCTCTAATAGGCTAACACGTAGTTAGCATATGAGTCAGCAATTCGATTGTCATTTCTTGGAATGTGTATATATGCGATACTGTCAAATTGCCATTCTAACAATCTCACACGTAAGAATATTCTCAATAACGTCGGATCTCTAACATGGTACAAACCATTGAGCTGTGACACTACTAACTCCGAATCAAGACGTACCTCAAGAGATAGAACGCCATGTGAAATGGCATCCCGTAGAAGCTCAATAACGACACTATATTCAACAACATTGTTGGAAGATGGCCGTAGACATACACCTCCTGAAGACAGTACCTGACCCATAGGAGTATAAATCACCCAAGAAACAGAGGCTGAGTGCTGAGTGTGACGGTTTGCACCATCCGTGAATCCTATGTAGGTGGAAGATTCCATTGACATCTGCCAAAAGAAACGAAAACTAATCACAAACCCGGTCATGATAAGAAAAAGACCTAACTATGCAAAGCTGTACAATAATATACAACAAGCAGCCTTGGCTAAAGATCATGCATAGTATTTTTTGAGATAGAGCCCATTTATAGGCTCCGCCAAAGCTGTGCCTTCGTAATCGACTAACTCATAGGAACCCTTCTCTAAGACACGCTTGACCACGTAAGGACCACGCCACATAGGATTAAATTTCCCTGCCCCCAAGGGTTCTTTTGATTGATCCCACAAAAGGACCAAGTATCCTTCATTAAACACTCTTGGACGGACAGACTTGTCATATTGGACCTTAACGCGACGTTTATTAACCTCTAGAGCCACCAAGGAATCTCGACGCTGCTCATCAAGTTGCTCGAGGTGAACCAAACGCTCGTCCAAAGGTGAAGTGTCTGGTAAGAGTTCCACAGCTAGCTTCAACAAAGGAATCTCGCATTCAACCGGAAATATCGACTCCACTCCATGCACCAGCTGATATGGAGAAAAACCAGTGGCAGTCTTAACCGCGGTTCGATATGCCCACAAAGCAGGGTATAACATAATATGCCAATTTGTCTTGCTCTATGCGATGGTTCATTGGAGAATGGACTTAAGTGATTTATTCACTGCTTCAACCTGTCCATTCGCTTGGGGGTAGTAAGACGAGGAGTGCTCTTGCTTATACCCTAACTTGGATGCCAACTCTTCCATCATACGGTTCTGAAAGTGCGAGCCATGGTCAGTGACAAGCTCTTTCGGAATCCCGAACCGAGTAATGATTTGGTTGAATACGAAGTGAGTGGCTATCTCACTGTCAGATTTTACTGTAGGTATTGCCTCAGCCCATTTCGTGAAATAATCCACAGCCACTATAATATGATGGTGCCCCCTAGCCGAAGCTGGGTTGCAATCCATAAATTCGAGCCCCCACTTGGTGAAGGGACCGGCGGTGATAATGGGATGTAACGGGGCAAGCTTCGAGCGCATATTTTGTGCGAACACCTGGCAAGGGTGGCACCTCTTGACCGCATCAACACAATCTTTAAAGATCGACGGCCAGAAATAACCCGCTCTCAAAATCTTTTGAGCTGTAGAAATCCCAAATAAATGACCACCACACACCCCTCTGTGGCAATCATTCAGCACAACCTCAGCCTCCTCATGAGTTAAACAACATCGTAAAATGGAATCTACCCCATGGCGGTACAAAGTATAGTCCACTTTAAGGTAGTTCTTAGAGACGTGACGTAATCGTCGTCATTCATCTCGTGAGAGGTGAGTAGGGGTCCTCTGTGTTTGTAGATATACTATGATATCCCCATACCATGGGTCAGAAATTGAGATTAAGAAGATGTGTTCATCGACAAATGTATCTTCACAAACCAACTCCTCGGCCTCGCTCGGGAAATCCGATATAAGCTCTGCAAAAATTAACGATTTCTTCGACTTTTCCGAAACAAATTTGAGATCGAACTCTTGCAGAATGACAATCCATTTATTATACTTTCCCCCAATTATCCTGTTATCTCCTAAAATGACCAGTCAGTTTTTCATTATTTTAGGTGATAGGATAGAGTCAAAAAATTTATTTTAAAATTTTTAGAGTCAATTAGGAGGTCCTCTTTCCCAGTGTATAGTTGAAAATTTCATCTATTTGAGGTTTGGGCTTCAAAATCTATAAAGACAGTTTTCGGCAGCTTAATCTGTTTGTGAGAAGCTAGTTAGCTGCCGAAAAGGCTCATTTTCGGCAGCTAAGATGGTTAACGAGAATTACTTTAGCTGCCCAAAAAGATTTCATGTGATTTTTAAAAGGATCGTGTCCATGCTCATCCACATGTCAAGAGAGCCTGTTTTCAGCCGCCGAAAAGAAGGATTGTGACGCATTTTCAATGATCATGATTATGTTTCATGGTGGATAAGCTGCCGAA
>LPNX010764738.1:75394-187933 GCA_001517045.1 Pseudotsuga menziesii
AGGCTTAGCTGTCGAAAGTCTGTTTTTACAGATTGCTTCAATTTTCACCCAGATCTTGAAATTTTCAGTTAGGATAGCAGGAGGCTGTTCAAAACAAACAGGTTATGAATTATTCTACCAGTATCTAAAGAGTGTTTGTATCAGTTTAAAGTCAAAATGGGTTTTTTGCTAGATCTTGGTATCTTTGAAAAGCAATATTCCAGGGATTGGTTGCCACATCATCAAGATCAATTTTGTTATGTACCAAATCGAAGCCCACCAAGCCTTGGGAGGTTGACTCCACTTCACCAACTATCAACACGAGAAAGGGGACCAACACATTATCATTTCCTTGTTTTGAGGGATCTTTCCCTATCTTTTTGTATTTGCTGTTCTAGTTACTATTTTTAGTATAGCAGATCCATGTTTTGAGGATCTAAAGACTGTTTGTAAAGGCTATAAAGCCTAAGAACTCAGACTGAGTAAGGGGTTCAAGCTTGGAGACAATTTGGCCTATGTTTTGATTGCTCATCTTAATACAAAAATCACAGTCTTCTTTTGCTACTGTTATCAGATTATTCATCCATCTTTCTATTATGTACTCTGTTTAAGTTAGCTCAGCTTTATGCTCATGATTTGAATGGAGGAATCCTTTATTGTTTAGTATAACCCTGCATTATTGATGTACTTGGTTGTCCAAAACCCTGCATTCCATGTACTTGGTTGTCTAAACAGTATTCTTCATACCTTTTCCTGTTATATGGCATCTGATTGACAGTTTCTAAAAGCAATGGTTCATTTAGTTATTCTGATAAGTAATCTCTTCATTTTGCTTTCTTAGTATCCCATTGATCCACCTACTGAAAAGTATTCAATTCTTAAGTTACCAGGCATACTTAGCCATAACCACTAAGTAGTTTCCTGGAGTGATAACACATCCTTCGTGTGAGGACGAACTGAAACATATTGACATGGGCCACAACCGAGGTCTGGCGAAGGAGAATATAATGTCTCAAATGTTGAACCGCATGTACGGTCGCTAAAGCAATCTTCTTGAAATGAGAATAACGAATCTCCGCGTCAATAAGGTTTTGGCTTAGATAATATATGACATGCTCTTGGAGCTCCTCATCCTCCTGAACCAATACCATACCAATCATCTCTAAAGACGTAGCCACATATAATAGGAAATCACGGCTATAATCCGGAGGACTAATCACCGGGGCCGATGCTAGGGCTCACTTAAGTGCATCGAAGGACTCCTGGGCTCGCTCATCCCATTCAAAGGGACTATCCTTCTTCAAGAGACGCATGAAGCCTCTAGTCAAATTGGAAAAGTTGACCACAAATCTTTGTAAGAAGTTTTCCATACCTTGCAAACACTGAAGATGATGAATGTTCTTCGGGGGAGACAACTGAAGTATTGCCTCAACCTTTAAGGGATTGACTCTTATGCCCTCCTTTGAAACGATGAATGCTAGTAAACGACCTGACTTCACACAAAAGATGCACTTATGAGGATTTAATCGAACCGAATAGTGCTGACATATTTTGAAGACCAATCTCAAGTGATATGAATGACGCATTCTCATACGAAAATGAGCAGCGAGGTCATCCAAAAATACTTCAATAATAGACTTGAGATCGTGGAAAATTAAGGTCATCGCTCGCTGAAATGTAGCTCCGGTGTTTTTAAGGCCGAAAGGCATCTTTCGATATGCAAACATTCCCCAAGGACAAATAAATACAGTCTTGTGTTGGTCCTCAGGTTTAATATGGATATGATTATACCCGGAAAAGCCGTCCATAAAGGAGAACACCTCGCTACCCGCACACTCATCCAAAACCTAATCTATAAATGGTGTGGGAAAGTTATCCTTAGGACATGCATGATTTAAATCGCGGAAATCAGTGCATATTCGAATCGCTCCCTGCTTCTTATCCACCGGAACGGGGTTTGAAACCCACTCCGTCAAGGGAACGGGATAGATGAAACCGGCTTTCAACAGCTTCTCTATCTCTGCCTTAATGGCGGGTGCTTTCCTAGGATTCACAGCGTGTAAACGTTGTCGAATAGGTTTAGCGTTGGGGTAAGTCTTAATCTCATGTTCGACAATCCAAGATTCGATACCTGGCATCTCATCATAAGACCAAGCAAAAATATCACGGAATTCCTTGAATAGCTCGGTATATTCGAGAATCTAAGCATGGGAACATTCCACACCAATATAGACATTCTCAATGGTACCAGGATTTTGAGAGATGTTGATAGAAATCGTGGAAGATATGTTCGCCATGTTCCCATCAGCCATCTAACCAGGAGAGCTTAATGGAATCATGGGACTACCAACTCTCTGAATAAGAATCTCCCTATAATCCTCATGCTCCAAACGGTCAAGCAGTCGAAGGAAATATGATTTATGATGAAGTTCCTCCCATGGCGGCTCAATTCCCGACATAGCCTCGATGATCACTTCATCTGAAGGGAAAACTGTATCCAGGAAGTCGTGGGCATGAGAATACTGTACTGCCCATGCCGGCAGTACATAGGGGTCTTCCTCTTCCGTCCGCAAAGAGGAAGAACAAGGCTCTGCAACATTCTTAAGATTGGCTTGATAAGCTATCATGGTTGTAGGAAGCGGCACGTTGGTCTCGATAGGCTCACTCGAAATACTCAGTGTAGGAAGAATCCAAGGATCTTCCATATGAGTTGTGTGAAAAGACACTAAGGTTGTAGAAGTTGAAGCCTTATCGAAACAAGATCCTATCATGAGGACCGGCGTAGGACAACTAAAGCTTCCCATGAGGGATGGATACATGCCTACACCCACACTCCCAGTTGTCGGCTGAGAGTGTTCAACGACCGGGACTGAAGCTCCCGAAGATGCAGTAACAGGGGAATTCTTGAATGTCATTTGATCAATCATTACAATCTTCTCGTTATGTGGAAAGCATACAACGCAGAACAAGGAAGAAGCAACGGCTTGCATACTATACATCTAGTTTCGACCCAGCAAGAGATTGTAGTCGAGGGGCGCATCAACCACCTCAACCTCTATTGCAACGGTCTTCCCCCCCAAACAGACTTTAAGGGACGGAATGATGCCGTGCGGCCTAAAAGATCTCCCATCAAAAGCAGTTAACATAGTCGCTAATTTCAACAACTCAGGAGAACCAAGACCCTTCCAACAGGACAAAGACATCACCGATGCAGCAGCGCCCTCGTCAATCACAGTGCGCTTCACGATCATATTAAGACATTCTACGTGTACCAAAAGTGACACATAGTAGGGCAAGCGAGGCTGATGACCTGTGGTTTCAAATTTGATCACTGAGGAAGAATCATCACCGTTCACACCAAGAGCAGAAAGCAAAGCCTTCCTTTGCGAAGGACAACTCTGAAGCACTTCCAATGCAGACATTGCACAAGGAGTATGGCCCAAATCCTTAACAACTGAATAATTCTAGGCGGCTTGGGAATTTGGATTATGCCCCGAGTGCTTAAGAACCCCCTTAGGAATGCGAGGTGTAGCCTCAGGTTTATCCGCAGGTTTCTCAATGCGCAAAGGGGTTCCTGGTGGATCAGGTTCTTTGCCTGGGTTGGGTTATGATGATCCATAATCTTTCGCACGAGTCACAACCTTGGCAGCACGGACCATGTTAATGTACCCACGAGCACTAGTCTCTGGTGGATCATTCTCACTAGATTGCTCCTGGGACTTCGAGTTCATATTCTGGTTATGCGGTAAAGGGTTTGTTAGCACAACTGGGCCTTGTGCTAAGAGTATTGAAGCTTCATCAATTCGGGGGCACAAGTAAGCAAGATGATCATCCTTACATAGCTTGTAAGGGAACTTAACCTTACGTTTCGCTTGCTTGTCCCCACCAGCATTCTGACCGTTCTTGTCATTATTGGTATCATTCTCATTCCTATTCCCACCCTTTCGATTATTATTCTTACCCTTTTTTCTATTCCGTCCGGGTTTCTGGTTACCCTTCTGGTCCAACGATTGCACAGAAAGTACATTCGTCGTTTGGGTGGGTTGAGACGAAGCCGTGACTTGTCCCGAAGCAAACTAGTTGAGCAACAATTGACTAACTTGTTTTGCAACCGAATCTGCAGGTTTCGCACTTGCACAACCCACAACGCCATCGACATGTGGTCCAGGTTTGACCTTGGGATCGAAACTGGAACGAGGAGCATTGGGAATAATCTCATACAACAAATCGGACTGAGCATAAATCAAGTCCAGTTCCTGCGCCCTAAATATTGCTTGTTCCTCATTCTGCACTCCGGATGTAGAAACATCCTTCACGATATATGGCAATAAAGACTTGAGGAACCACTCAAGAAGGAACTCCGGCGGTATAAAAGCTTTAATTAATCTCTTCCATCTATGCCACTCCTAAATATGATCAGAAATATGGGTGGTTTTATCTTGCCGAAATGTCGACAAGAGTTCAGTATCAATGTCATAACGCACTGGTAGCTGGATGTGATTAAGAAAAGTCATCGCAAGATCGTCGAACAAGGTAAAAGCTCCCTTTGGTAACTCTATATACCATTTCGCAGTAGGCCCCGTGAGGGTGTGTTGAAATAGTCGCAAGCAGACTGAGTCCTGATGTAAGGAATTCGAAGAGCACCAAAGGTGAAATGTGGTAACGTGTTCGCTCAGATCCTCTCCTGGTTTTCCTTCGAACTTAGGTATGTCTGAAGGAAGCTTGGTAGGGACAGCCGGCCAAGCCGGGTCATGAGCCACGAGATCGTTCATAAGTCTTGATAAGTCAGGAAGGTTAAGCGTCGTGAGGAAAGGGAGCCTAGGATGATGAGGTCAATGGACCGCTCCCTGGTTCACATAGGTTTGAGCACCACCATGGCCTTGGCCATAGTGTCCTCCTCCTGTCTGACCCGTATAAGGTGACGTGGAAGTACCATAGTAAGGTGAACCTTGACTAGTAGGAGCTACGAAGCCATAATTAGGAGACTAAGCAAGTTGTTGATACCCGCCTCCGTAAGGTGAAGAAACCTGTCCATACTGCGTCCCGTAATAAGGTCCATAGGTCATCGCATGCGATGTCCCATGGGACACTCCATAGGTAGGAAGATAAGCTCCGGAAGGGGGAACATGCATACCAGAAGTAGGTATATATTCCCTGGACGTAACAAGCTGACCACTATAAGCGTGAATATAGCCTCCCGAAGCAGTGGGTGGTATATGAACTTGAGACACAATCGGCCTAGTAACCGCAGTATGGACCTGACTCGTAGCCATATATCGGCTCGAAGGACCACGTGGATAAGGTGGAGGATGTACATTTGAAGAACTCAGAACCGAGGATGAAGGAATCCGAGTAATAAGATATGTACTACCACCTATCGTCACTAGTCTCGGACCTGGTATCCTAATCGGATCACTAACCCTAGACCTGGGAGGGGGATGACATGTAGCTTCCACCACTGGGACAAAAGGTGCAATGTGACTAGTACTCCCAAACCTCTCTGCAAGGTAAGGAATGGGATTTCCCCCAGGCATAGTGCTAGGTTCAAAGTCAGATTTGACATGAAATGTCAAATTGTGCATAGGAAAACCAGTCGTAGCATAACTACCATAGCTAGTGCTGGCAGGTTCAAAGTGAGTCTCGGCATCTTCCGGCATTCCATACCGGTAATGTTTCAATGAGGAATCAACCCTAGGGTGAGTAGGTCTATCGTGCAAATATCCTATTTGGGAAATCATAGGACTGAACTCAGCTAGGTCAGGTGAAGGATCGTATGTAGGAGTAAATTCCCCATCGTCAACACGAATGGGAGGAGGTGGCTCAGGAATAGTCTCTGAATGATCCTCCATGGTGTGTGAATCAGTGTGTGACATAGTCCGCCTGGAGTGTCTAGGTCTCTCTCCCAAAGGAGGAGGATAAGTGGAAGGCAGAAGTCCTGCTAACCGACGAGAACGACGCAGAACCGCACTCGAATCCACAATGAATCAAAACAAAAATAGCAAAGACTCTCTATTTACATAAACCCTAGGCCAACTAGCATGCACAGAGCAATCACTAATAAAATATAAAGCCAAATGCAAGCAATCAAGGGCTGGATAAGTGAGCTCCCGAATGAAGCAGGTATGTCTCGCCTAGGAGAGGCCTAAGACTCCCATACACAACAAGCGGAGGTACATAACCAATTATTGTGGCCCTTAGCTTCAACGCGTAAAGAAACTGTGCTGTCCAACCCCAACCTGGTCAGGACACCTGCAGAATAAACTCTACAAGTACCCCCTCGATATCCTAGGTAAGATCACTAAGGTCAACTCAATATAATCAAAGCTCAGGAGGACAGTCGCAGGCGGGATTGACCATATGGGCAGGGTAGCAAAGCCCGAAACTCTCGAAAGAGCCCCCAGATACGAATACAATCCTGGAAATATCTCCGGTGCTACTCAGTTATGACTAGGGGTCATCCCAATAAATAACTGCTTGCACTGCCTCATGCTTAACTCTCGTTTGAGAGGAGGATCCTGAGAATGATGGTTATACCAAGGTTTTCACACACTCCCTGGACAGACACCTAGATGTTGTTGTTTAGTGATCTTGGAGAATTGACTTACAATGAACTACTCCAAGATCCTAAAACCTAAGCTTGTTGGTGCACCCTAGAAAAGAAAAGAGTGTAATTCATTTTAATTAGCATTGATTTTAGTTGGCTTTATTACTCAAAAATAGGATATGGTCGTGCAACTAGTGGTGTTATGACGCAACATGAAGTAAAATGCACACCGTAACAATCAATGCAAATGCATTGTGTCCATGTAAACAGGGTATGCTACTACGTGAAATGCACAATTCTTCTTCAAATGATGAATGCAAATTTTTCCTATATGAAGTCCTGACTAGTACTCCAAAGCAAATCTAGATCTAGTGCAAGTACAATGCAAAGTGCAAAATGCAATGCATTATGATAAGCAAATGTTTTGGGATTTTTTGAAAATATAAGAGATGCAAAAAGCAAAAGAATGATTCTACCACCCCCAGACTCTACAGGCACACATAGACAGCATCCAAGCAAAGCACTAAGGTAATATAACTCTAATGCACTAATCTCAAACAAAAAATCGAAAATGCCATGACAAGAACTTTCCTAAAAAAAAAATTTAGGCTAAAAACAAAAAACGTTTTCGGTCAGAAAAAGAGGTCAAAATAGACTCAGGCAGTGCCAAAGGAGACTCAGAAACTAACAACATTCACCCAGCAACCAATTAACTTCCACAAAAAGGGAAAAATCCAGGGTATACGCGACTGTTCACAGTAAACCCGACAGAGGAAACCGCGTGTATACGCGTCTGTAAATCAAAAACCCGCGTACAGGAAGAAAAGGTGCATAACACAAGGCAAACAGACAGGTTGAGACAAACTTCACTCCAATCAGACTCTACCAGGCATACATGCCCCCAGACCCGACACAGAAACAAGAGAGAAAGAGCAATTCAAATACATTGAATGCCGAGAAAATCACCCCCAAAGGACAACTACTAGGAACTCCCCAACGGAGTCGCCAATTCTGTTACGGAGAGAAATTCCTATGGCTTGGGGTACCACAATAGACAGCTTTGACTCCAGAAATAAATCTTTCCCAATATGCAATAGAAATAAAATGTCTAACACTAAAGGATCAGACCTCATACCTTATTCCGGACGGTTGAAGTAGATCCCCGTTGAGCTTTCCAATCTTCAGCTTGAATTGATATAATACTTCCTCAACAACAAGTAAACAACACAAGCATACTATATATCATGGTGTTAGATATATTATAGCATATATAATCAATAATGTAAAAGCATTTGACATATTCCAATGGATACAATGTTCAATCAAATACACATCATTGGACAGGAAAAGATAGTTCTTATTAATATAAATCAGAGATTACAAGATAGATACAACCTCTGATGGCACGTCTGCAAACCGGAGAAACTGAATCCCCCACCTCAATCCTCCATCTCACGATAGCAAGCTCACTAGCAAAAGGCAAGCTTGGGAAGAACACAACAGTGCTCCAAGGGACAAAGGGATGCAGAATCAAGTACAAATTCCGGCAACAATGGACTTAAGTTTCTTTGCTTTCAATCTCTCTATATGCCTTCAATGTACCAAGGGGTTCCTTATATAGCTTCACAAGGGATAATGAAGGGTCGAATCCGAGCGATCTCAAGGCATATGGAAGGCCAGGAGTCAAATGAGTCGGATCCATGTCAAGGAAAACTCCAAAAGGATTTTGATTATGCACACATCCCGATGTACGTGGTTATATGGGTCAAACCCATGTATGTACGCGGTTATTGGGTAAAAAGCCGCTTATATAATTTTTCATATAGTTTTAGGGATGATCAAGGAAACATCAAAGGATAAAAGATGGTCCATGGGGTCTAAAGAGTCTGCAGCGGGACAGGGGAATGGCATACAAAGTGTGATTCACCTGGAGTGGTGAAATCCGCTATAACACTCCATCAGATGGAAAAAGCAACAGGAAAACCCATAGAACCAGCACATGCATCTCAATCTCTAGCACCAGTCCAAGGATTGAGCTTCCCCCAAGTCGCATCAAAGCTTGCATCCAATTTATGAAGGACCATGTGATCATATGAAAATTTATCAGCATATGGCCAACTAAAAGGGCCCTAATTTACTGGATCAACACTAGATGGAAGCCCAACGCTCACTCTGATATGAAATTGGGATCCAAAGGATTCTTTACAATGATCTTCTCTAATCTAAAGGACAAAGAATCAATCAAAAAAGGTGGACCATACTTCTACAATTTGATGAGCATCTTTTTTAGAAACTGGGTCAAGAGATACAATCCCAATAGAGAGGATTTCACCTAGTCACCCGTATGGATCAAACTATACTCTCTACCTCAAGACTGCTAGGATTCGGAAACACTGAGTGACATTGACAACTCCTTGGGAAATTTTTTCAAGGTCTTTGATTAGACGCTGATGAGAAAATACACATCACATGCAAAAGCATATGTTTACATGCACATATCAAAAACCCTATCAGATTCAATCTGCTTGGTGCACGAGGATGTGGAATTGGACTACAAACATGTATCCTTTAGATGTAGGAAATGTCACGAGCATGGACACTTATACATATATTTCCCTCTCAATAGTCCACAATAAACAATGCTACAAGAAGAGACTAATAAGGATGGATTCAAAAAATCCCCAACAAGGAAACACTAGAGTCAAAAAACCACAGTGATTAACAAAAAGGTATAAATAACAACCAACAACAAATTTGAAGCCTCAATCTCTCAGCCGAAACAAGAGACTGAACCTACAGAGGAAGAGAAACCCTCCTAAAAAAATCAACATGACGAGGCCCCCGCTAATATGCATGCATCATCATAACCACCCATGGATCTCCTCTCAAAGGAAAAAGCAAAAGGAAATATCAGATTCAACCACCCCAACAATTCCTCATCAAAAGATATCATGCCAAACCCCTCTACCTTGGGGATGGAAATGAAAATAGATGATTTCATGAGCAATATAGAGATTGGGAAGCTAGATCTACAAGCCCTGGAGGAAGGGTGCAAAAGGAAATCTTTCATCTCAATCCCACCCAAGTAAATCCAACTTCTAACAGATGCCTTTCTTAAAGCCAATGTGAACTTCGATCTTGGTATACAGAATGCTCATCCAAAAGATCTAAGGAAATCCATGAAAGACATCAAGAAGAGGGGAAGAAAATCAGATATACAGAGACTCAAAGCCTTAGGCACCAAGCTGGTAGAGTCAAGGAAATATGCCCAACTAATAGAGTTCTTTCAACCCAATCTTTAGTTTCCTCATGAAGCTGATATCTTGGAATATCAGGGGTATCAATAGCCCCTCCAAACATAGAATGTTGTGAAGGATAATTCTCCAATACAAACCAACAGTTCTATTTATATAAGAAACTAAGTGCACATGCTCCCTTCTGGAAACTATCATGGAAGGATTTGGAAAGTAAGTCAAGTTATTTCTTATGACATTGTTGGTATTTAGGAGGACTAGTGATCGCCCGGAACCCCATGGAATTCACAATACAGGACTCTTGTGCTACCATGAATACCATATCGGCCTCTTACCATTTGATAGGAACATGCTATGCCTCTTACCATTTGATAGGAACATGTTGTAGAGGGAAGCCAATGAATGTTTATGGACCTCATACTACGAAATAAAAAACCCACCTTCTAGATTATCTTCAAAGGACTCTGGAAACCAACACCTCTTTTCCTTGGTTCTTAGGAGGGGATTTCAATATGATCACCTCATTGAGGGAGAACAAAGGGGGTCACCACATCCTTTTGCAGGAGGACCTATACTTCAAAGAGACATTGGAGAATTGTAGTCTGGTGGATCTCGAAACTCCCAATGGAATCTTCAGGTGGAAAAACAAGAGAGGAGGTCTAAAATAATTTTCCTCGATACTGGACAGGTTTCTTGTCTCTGACACCATTGTAACTTCATCGAGTTCATTCGAGGCCTTTATTCTACCTTTTACAGGCTCTGATCATTGGCCTATTTGTATATTTTGTCACAACAATAGTTCATCATCCCGACGCCAATTGAGGTTTGAAAATTCTGGCTTACTCATCTTAATTTTTTAACCTCTATACAAAATCGGTGGTCTGAACTATAGATATCTGAAAGATCCAAGATGTACATATTTCAACAAAAAACAAACTTTCCAAGCCTCACCTGAAAAAATGGAACAAGGATACCTTTGGAAATATCTTCCATTCCAAATCCCACCTGGAAAAAGAACTGGAAGAGGTGCAGGAAAGTTGTATTATGGAGGGAATAACAGAGGACAAAAAATGACGTGAAACTACACTCTCAACCCATATTGAAGAGAAATGTAAGCAAGAGGAAATTCTATGGAAACAAAAGTATAGAGTATCTTGGATGAAAGATGGAGAAAGAAACATTGCTTTCTTCTACATATCTACTATCCAACACCGAATGCACAATAGAATTGTTAGGCTCAAGTTAGATACGAGAGAGAAGATCGACACCAGGGAAGATATAGAGAAGGAACTCACCACCTTCTACAAAAATTTCCTCTCGTATCAAGATAACCAAAGATCAGAGGCAATATCCAAGGTCTTGGAGACTATCCCCATTGTAATACCCCAGTATTGACCCCATGGTATTGAGTTGCACATGATGTAAATATTTTATTTTGATCATGGTGTGGAGCTCAAGGAAAAGGCCCCACCATGGATTTAGTGTTTTATGTATCAGCGATTAAAATCGATGCCGATGGTTTATGTGCTAGCCAGGCACAATATGTTTTGAGACATCATGTAAAATAAAAATTAATAAAAATACCACAACTAGCTATGCAACGCAACGTTAAAGAGATGGGGGCATGATTTCACAAGAAATAGGGAGGTAAAATATTCAAACCTTTGAGCCAATGGGGAAAATCCAAATGTCTAAGGGAGAACCCATAAAGCTGTCAACTACCCATTTTGTCTTTTGTGCCCAGTCATCTAGAAGTTGGTGGGAAAAATTAATGCATGGGCATGGGAAGAGTATGGGAGTCAAATTCGAATTTGGGAAGTCACCCATTTTTGGAAAATGTGTTTTTGACTTCTTGGAAAAGTAAATGATTGGAAATGCATGCCCAAACCATTATTCACCCATACATTTTGCTCTTTCACGCAGTTGGAGCTCCTGGGGCTCTTTCCTTCAAATTTTTGTGGTTGTTTCCTCATTCCACAGTTGGGAAAATCCATTTTTGGTTTTTTTCAGTGAATGGGTAGAGGAGATTCACATTCTGGGGGTTTTTATGGGTAGTGTTTTCCTCCCTCACGCAGCTGGATTTTGCTGTGCTCTCCCCTTCACGTTTTCTGCAGTTTCTCCATTTTTCTCCATGGTTGGGAAGCTATTTTTGTGTCGCTAAGTGCATGTGTAGCAGGGATTCACTTTTTTGGTGTTTGTTGGGGTCGTATTTTCCCCCGTATATCCCAAGAACACTTTCTAAATTCGTTTTGGGTTCCCAGGGAGTTTTTTCCCAATTGCCATTTCCAATTTTGGTTCCCAGTACGTTTTTGTCCATACCTAGAACTTGTATTTGGCGGCGATGTTCATCTTGTTGTTGGATTGGCTGAGTAAGTCTAAGGAACCAATCTGTTAGAGGGTTGACTATGTTTGGATGCAATTGTGGCTTGGATGAGTAAGTCCAAGGAACCCCTATGTGGTTGACTTGTTTCCTTAGCAGTCTGTGAAACCCAACTGTGTCTTGGCTTGACTGTGGATGTATGTCCTTCTGTGTGTAAGTCTATTGTTCCCTTATTACTTGTGGGAATCATGCCCAACTTGGGGTGGCAATGGTGTTTAGAGATTGATGAGCACAATGGCCTATGGTTGGGTGGAATGTTGCAGTGACATAGTTGGTTGTGAGGCAAGCTCCTTTCAAGATAAGTATATCTTATGCATTTAACCTCTGCAACTGTGTTTGTTTTAATGAATTATATGAACATGTTGGATGCTTGAATGGATGAAATTTCTCCCACCGTATAATTTCATTTGTTATGCATCTGTGTATGTTTTTATGTTCATTGTATTTTTATTATCACGCTCATGGGGCTAGCTTGCCTGGATTTGATATCCGTGAAGTCGCATTCTCTCGCTGTCAGAAGGATGGGGACATGACACCCACTCTTATCATTAAGGATCACAAAAAAAATTTAATGTGACCCATCGAAGAAGAGGAGGTATAAGATGTTATATCCCAAATGCACACGAATAAAGCACATGGTCCGGATGGCTTCATGGTCAACTTCTTTCACTTTTGCTAGAGCTTTCTCAAAATGGAGGTCTACGACCTGGTGGAAGAGTCATGCCAAAAATAATGGGTCTTACCTACCATAAATGCCACTTTCATTACCTTAATACCCAAGGAAGAAAATTATACCACGCCCAGTAATTTCCGCCCTATTTCACTCTGCAATGTCATTTATGAACTTATTTCCAAGATCATAGAAAATCGTCAAACCCTTTCTTCCCCTTTCCATTTCCCCTGAGCAAACGGGCTATGTGGAAGAGCGTCAAATATTGATGGGATTATTCTATCCCATGAAGTTACCCATTCTCTCAAAATACTTAAAAATTAGAGCATGTTACTCAAACTCGATCTTTCTAAAGCCTTTGACAAAATCACTTGGCACCACATTGAAAAAGTACTTCTTTCCTTCGGTTTCTGCCACTCTTGGACCTGATGGATTCTTTCTCTCATTTCCACCCCTCCCTTTTCCATCTTATCAATGAATCCCCCTTTGCTTCATTAAACCCTTCCATAGGTATTAGACAAGGGGATCCTCTATCCCCCTTCCTCTTTATACTCATGGTTGAAGGTCTAGGTAGAATGTTAAAGAAAAACCTATCCATGGGAGATCTTAGAGGCCTATCCATCCATGACAGTCCTCCTATATCTCACTAGCGATTTGTTGATGACAACCTTTTAATGGGGCATCCCTCTATTCAAGAAGCTCGCTCTCTTCATAAAAATATGGAAACATTTTCCAAAGCCTTGGGTACTACTATTAACAAGGACACATCCCAAATATTCTTCTTCAACAGGTCTATCATAATTGAGAGAAACATTTCAAGAATTATGGGGTTCGCCATATCGACCTTACCCTCTAAATATCTAGGGGCTCCCTTAATATCCTATTTTCTCAAACACTCCTCATGGAGAGACCTCCTAGAAAAACTCATCAACAAACCCTCCTCTTGGACTTTTCGTATTGTCAACCTAGCTGGTAGACTCATCCTAGTTAAGGTTGTTATTAAATCCATGACTCTTTACCTTTTCTCCATTCTAGTTACTCCATAGTGGTTCTTAAAGGTGATCCGGCCCCTTCAATGTACCTTTCTATGGGCCTTAGTAAAATGGGACAAGGCCCGCCTACCAAAATCCGTCGAAGGCCCTTGTATTAGGGACCCAACAATTAGCAAAAAAAATATTAGTGCTAAGTTATGGTGGAACTGGATCTCTTGCAACTCCAAACCATGGGCACAAATATGGAATCTCAAATACATTGAAGGATGGGACACATAGGATCTTATAAGATTCTTGCTTGATCCTTGGGGTTCTCTCATATGGAATGCAACTAACCAACAAAAAGATATCATCCATAAACACAACTCTGGGAACTAAGGGATGGATCCACAACTCATTTCTGGAACGACTCCTAGCAACAACTCTCAACTCTCTCCAATATCTTCCAGTCCCAGGAGATGCAACAGGTTTTTCAAAATCCCACTCACACTTCTGTCTTTGACTTCTGGCAACACAGCCCTACCTCCACCTTCCATACTTGGAAAGACTTGAACAGATGGCCGACGCAAATAACCATGGACAACCTTCGCTTTGTATAAGAGGAGCTCAAGAATTGCAAAATCAAGCAAGCAACGAGAAAATAAATTCTCAAGTGGGGGCACGAACCCAAAGGTTCTTTCACCACAAACGAAGCTTACCACCTTACCCTTCTTTCTGGCATCAAGAATCAAGATCCCAACTGGAGAAAAATATGGAACCTCAAAACTTGGCTGAAGATCCACACTTTCCTCTAGCTCTTACAACATAAAAAAATCTAACATGGGATAACATCCTAAAGAAAGGATTCACATGACCTTCTCAACGTGTCCTGTGCCGCCAGCAGGAGGAAAACATAGATCATCTGTTTGATCTATTCCCTTTCTCCAATCTGTTATGGGACAAAGTAGCAATAATGTGCCACAAATTGCAAAGAATCAATGGCAATATAGCCCACACTTTGGATAAATGGAATGATCACTCCTATCACAACCTGCTTGTCAATTTGCTCTGGCAGCTTATCCCTAGCTTTCTGCTCTGGGAAATATGGAGGGAAAGAAATCACTGCATCTTCAATAATCATTCTCGCCCTCCGCAATTGGTCTGGGCCACCTTCCATTAGCATTTACAAGAAACCCTTTCTCTACATCCTCGGACGAAAGATGACCTTAGTGCAAAACCCTTAGAAGCCATCATCTTGAAGGAGTGGGATACCAAACCAACTCCCTTTTTTACTAACACTCCCTGCAAACACATCTTCCCCACCATCTGTTGGATTCTTCAAATGCAATTTCGACGGGGCCTCAAAGGACAATCATGGCCTCGAAGGTATTGGCGGAGTATTCAGAGATTTGAAGGATCAAATACTGAGAATCTTCTATGACTCCATGGGAATCAACAACAATAATGCTGCTGAAATTTCATCACTTCTCTCCGTGATACAACTGGCCAAACGCTGGAACCTCTTCCCTCTAATCCTAGAGGGAGACTTGAAGCTTATCATTTCTCTTTCTATCATGATACAAAATGGAGCTCATGCTTCCAGGCTTGCACCAAGTTGACGAATTGATCTCCTCCTTCAGCTTCTCACTAGTGAACTCAACAATGCCACCTCGATCACCTTCCATCATGTTAAACGCAAAGCAAACGACCTGGAAGACCGAATTGCGAATGAAGGAGTGATCTCTCAATCCCATATGTATGACATTTCTAGCAACTTGGCTACGCCCTCTAGTCTCTGGTCAGACTGTTTCACCATTGCATCCAAAGACATGGCTACCCCAGATGCAGGTGTTTCGAGGGAGAACGTGGAGGAGAGTGGGACTCTCCATTAAATGCCACCTACCGCAACTGTCACAGCCTCTCGGGTATTTATGCAACCCTCCTCCCGACAAAGGCGTTCCACCTTAGAAGGCACTCTACCCTATACTATCAGTCACCTCGCACAAGCTCTAGATTTGATGGTTTACTCCATGCATCACTGGAATTTAATGGCTATTGGGGCTCAAACCAACTATCTGGTCACCTCGCTTAAGGGCCTTGCATGGGATTGGCTTGAGCAGCGGATTATAATCTGCATCCTCTTTGGTCACTCCATTCCAACTCCCAAGATAAATAGAGATAAAGGGATTGCAAGCAAGGAATTCAGTCACCGACTATGCCGATAAGACCGTGGAACACCTCGCAGGGGTAGTAGCTCCAGAGGAGCATGAGGACACATAGCCTTGCAATGCTCCATCTCTGCAGGGTATGGAGCCCATACCCCCTTGGTGTTCGCAAAGTGCTGGATGTCTAGGAAGCGGAGGTCGTTGCTCATCATTACACAATGCAACCCCTGAGGCGGAGGCTTTCACATTATTGACGGATGAAAAATGTTCTTGCCCAACTACTATGGGAGCGGGACCGTGCTCCTTTACCTACTTCTGACAACTCCTCGGTTCAACAAACATCCTCGACTTCACCAAGTTTGAACCAACAAGAACATGTCAAAGAGATTCCCCAACACCTGGACACTAATCCTACTGTACGCGTGGCTGAAGTGCCACCACCCAACGTGGCAATAAGAGGGAAGAATGAAAAGGGACGCGTGTAGATTGACGACCTGCCTCCTCTAGCTGCAGACCCACATCAAGACTTTGAACATGCTCCCTCCAGTGAAGACGATGATTACTACAAGCCTTGCCCCATTGTTGAAGAACCATGGCGAAAGCCGTAAGATCCCGAGATTTTCTAAAATTCTCTGTGTTTTTTGTCTTTCTGTTAGCTATGTCGGTTTGTCATGTTAGCTTTAATAGTTTTGAGTAAAAAGACACATGTTTGAAACACTATCCATGTAACATTTTTTATACTTTAACATAATTCAATGCAACTTTGAAAAAAATAAAAAAATCAACGATCTTCTTTTTCATTTCACTCAATTTTCTTTCTTTAGTCGTTCTATAAATCACTTAACTTTCCTTCGACAATTCTTTGTTACGACTTTTATATTATATGCAAGACAATGTTCCTTCCCTTTCAACTGAAATGCAACCGAATAAAAGGTAAGTAATTATGGACAATAGAGTACACAATGAACAAAAAAATTCCTATTCAAATGCATCTTAACCATTCGTTTGGAATGATTTTATTATTTATCCCATATGTAATGCAGATTTTGTTTTTAGCAAGTTTATAATTAAAATGCCTCCCAATGAAGTTCGTATGCAACACCGAGGGGTATGGAACCTTATGAACAAGGTGGGCTTTTGGGCGCTAATACATAATATAAAAAAGTAAAACAAAGTTTGGAATCCTGGGTGCCACGTCAAAATCCACATAGGGTCGACACGCTGGATGCCATGTTAGATAATGTTAAGCTCATATATGGCATAAAGGAAATAAAATTTTGAATGATAATAAAATACCACGTTAGAATCCATGCAGGATTGCCACGTTTGATTGTTAGATCAAAGTGCCACATCGGATTGTCAATTATCATGATTGTAAAATAAACTAAGTTATCAAAGAAACGGATGATGAATGATTGAGAAATATAGAAAAATATTATTAGAAGAAAACCTAGATCGAGGGCACTAATATGTAATATGAAAAACTAGAACAAAATTTGGAATCAAAATGCCACGTCAAATCCCACATAAGGTTGACATGTTGGATGCCATATTAGATAATGTTAATCTCAGATATCCAACATTTGGGATAAAGGTAAAACGGTAATCTGGATCCCCAGATAACCTGCTATACCAATAAAGTTAGTTATGTTATATAGAACATGATATAAAATATTTTCTACGTGTTGCATTCAAGTTTGATTATGATAATGAGTTTATAAAAAACTAGTTTGAGGGTAAAACAATCAAATTCCTAGATGAGAAAAAATTGCACAAAGGGTATTTTTTAAGCAAAAGCTTAAGGCTAGTAAAGATTGAAACTTTGTTCAAATCGAATTCATATAGCATGCCTTTCAACTTTTCATGGCCTTAAATTACCTTTATTTCCATGCATTAATGATCATAAGATAAAGAATGAGATCAAGTCAATCCACTAAAATCTTTGAAAGAAATAAAACCTATTGAGGGCATACTAGTGGTCAAAGAAAAAATATTAAACTATTATAGACCATTTAAAAGGGAAAATCTTAAACTATTATAATAGATCATTTAAAAGGAAACCTTTAGGTCAATTAAAAATATCTAAAGATTTAAAGTAAACATCAATGATCAAACGATGTGAATAATAAAGCAAATTTAAATAGCAGTTTATCAAACTAACATAAGAATATTCTTGAAATACTTATGTAGAATCAATCCAATATCGAAGGCCAAAAACCAATCAAAGCAGGGATATCCAAAACAAAACATGATATTATCATCATAATAAACAAAGCTTAACAAATAATCATCATTAAAAGACAACTAATTGTTTAACCATGGGACCCTAAACTAAGATTTAGAAACCACAAGTATGATATGATAGTATAAGTAGGTTGATGTTTCAAATTTTAATGAGTGGCCCATTTATTTTTTCTTAAATGGAGGGTAAGATGTTGTGGGAACAACATGTTAGATAATCACTTTTCAAATTATATGTGACAAAATTTGACCTAATCCTCAAATTTAATCTTTAAGGAATGGCATTTGATGTGTTAATGTCAATTCAATCTATGCAAATCAATTTTAGTTAACTTCATTAACATATGATTTCGCATGCACGTATCTCCAAGATACTTGTTGAAACTTTGTTTATGCATATTTGCAATCTTATGTCTTCATATTCCTTTTGGGTGCATTTTTAGGACTTTATGAGCTTAAGTGAGATTTTGGTGTTTATTGAGCGATCAACAATATTTAAAAGTTATATTTGAGACTCTTTATCACTCATAATGTTATTTAACATTGTTGATTAATTGGAGCATTAATCCTTCTCTAGTAGTTGAAAAACATGGAAGGGTTGTAAAAACACTTATCAAAAGGATAATTACAAATGGATGAAGGTAGTACATGGACTTGAATTGAAAAGTATGCTAGTTTTTGTCTCGAAAAATAATTGTTTAACATCTTCAACTAATGAATGCCCAAATGGATACACTTCAAATGAGGAAGAAGCTTAAATTGAGTAATCACATATATCTGTGTTTTTTGCAATTCACTATCATAGGATTATTTAGTGATCCCTAATAAAATTTATTTGGGTATCTTTCACGTTGATGAAACTTTTGGCAATGGTATTTCTAGGGTTCCTTTCTAAGGTGATTGAAAGTGTAGAGGATGAGCATATTTCATCTTATATATAAGAGGAGATTTAAGAACATTGAAGAAAACTACAATTGTTGAGAGAGGATACACCAATAGAAGTGGGGAACCTTCAAAACCCATTAACACAATGGCTTGAAATAGAAGCTATAACATTAAATGACATTGTTTACCATTAAATACTTTTAAAGGAACATATTGTCATACATGAGAGATGGTAAAACAACCATCATCATTGTCATCATAAGGTATTTCATTTTATGGAGAGGGAAATTAGAAATTAGAAATTAGAAATAAGATTTTAGAAATTAGAAATTAGAAATATGAGAGCAGTGGAGACAATTACAGTGGTTGGAATTTTCCCAATTCATCATCAAGATTCATTAACCGCATTTTCATTATCATGGAATGGTTTTTTTAGGAATACGTACCACCAATTAGAGTGCCCTGCGTACACCCACATTAGATATCAGTTTCATAATCTTTGTTGCAATACCAACCTTCCTAGCCTTTTAACATGTCAAAATTATAGCGAGTTTGGGATGCTTCTCTCCAAGCTTTTTGAGCATAGGAATACAATTTTAAAACAAAATAAATAATTCCTTTCTTTAGGTCCGATAGACCAAAGTTTGGTCTCAAGGGATGTTAACCATCATCATCATCATCATCATCATCATAATAGAAATTTCATGGTGTCAAAATGGCTTGCTCAAGGAAGAAATTCAAGGATGAGGCATCAAATGTATCACAATAACAAATCGTTTTTTCAAAAAGAACAGTCCAAAATCATACAAAATGGAATTTCCATACCTATCTAATGGTCGATTCTTAAAAGCTCCAAGCTTGCCCTAAAATTGAAATAATTGAATAAACTTATCTATTTGACAAGGCAATATATCAACCATTATGGGGAGGGAAGGTCAATCCATACCCTAAAAAGAAGTCCAACGACCTCCATTACTGGTTGACATTGTAGTAGAGAACAAATTAATCGAAAAACCAGCATGGTATGAAAGGGTAAAGGGCCCTGAAGTGAAGTTACGGTCAAGGGAACTTGCATAGAATCAGATCAAAGTGACCTATACAATGGGCCAAGACCTGCAACCTAAAGCACACAAGATAAAACTAGTTGTGAAGGCATGGAGGAGGAGTGGCTAACATGTGGTGTGTGGTGGATATGTGGAAGAAGGGAATAGGGTAAGCAAACAATTAATCCCAACTACAATTGCTCAAATTATTTATCTTCATAAAATTGGCTTCGACATTAAAATAAGAAGAATTCCTCTATTCAAAGATGACCCTATTTTGGTTTTGGGAAAGATATTTGACCCTCAACATGATGGGTGACCAAACTAGCTTGACAACAACCTGAATCCTAGAATACCATGAATATTTTTATTGGATAAAGTGGAGAGATTTGTTCCAACATTTTAATAGTGTAATATATGACAAATATCAACTATAGTCTCTCCAATTGTTTCTCTCTAGAAAAACACCTTCGATGTAAATATTGTATTTCGTTTATTATATTTTTGATAGAATAAAATAAGAAATTATTATAAATACAGAGCCTTGTACTAGTAATATTTAAATTATGAATTTGGTTTATTCAAAATGAGCATGGTCTTCTTTTTTATGCATCAAAACTTAGCTAGTTTATTAATTTTAATTTCAGTCATGTGTATTTTCTTGCATTATTTTCTGAGTGATCTTTGTTGCATATCTTACTAAATCCTTATGAAACACTGTTCCCAAGATTTAATATGAAAATTCAACATTTTCTCGATTTGTGAGTATGTTGCATAATTTATACGTTGAAACACATTGGTCGGTTTATACCTCCCCATTCTCACATACTCACATAAAATTTCCTCCCATGACTCCTTATGTCATTCACATTTACCTATTTCACATCTCAACCTCTGTGAGTTGGTTCTTATTTACGATATCCCTTGCTTTTCATGCCGTGGGATGTTAAGCTTCAAATAGTTTGGCACTTTGATCTCCCATTGTTATTAAAATTATTTTTATTTTGTCATGTTTTCTCCATTTTCCTTTTTGTAGCACTCTTGTACATTAATTTTCAACACTTTTAATCATTTTAGAAACTATCATATTATAAAAAAGAATCATTCAAAGGTGGAATGCATTCACTGACTCTTTTGTAGATTACATATTCGATCTAATATATAGCCATAGAAACCAAACAACTTAGCATTTGTTGTGTAGAAAAATATGAACTACTTTCTAAATAATAGGAACAACTACCTAAATTAGCGCACACACAACAATTCTTGGTGTATCAGTTGAACATCTAATGAAGTTTTTGATCTAATACTCCCTTTTAATGACTAAACTAGATAAAATTCCAAAATCATCTCTAAACTTGATAAACTTATTAGTTAACCAAGTGGTTTTGTCATTGTGTCTATAGTTTGCTTTGTTTTAGGACAATAATAAAGGAAAATGCATTCAGTATCAACCAATTGTTTGATATATTGGTGATGGACTCTAATATGCTTAGTTATGGCATGATACACTAGGTTCTTCACCATCTAGAACACTTTGGTTGTCACAGAAAAGTGAGGATGATGCTACTTGGTTAAGTTGAAGATGCACCAATATTATTTGTAACCACATTGTATCACAACTTGTACTAATAGTTTCCTTGCATACTTGTCCAATGGAGGAGAAGGAAACTATAAGTTGTAGCTTATTTTTCCATGAAATTAACCCTAAACCAAGAGTGAACACATAACTTATTGTTTACTTCCTTGTATCAACTAATCCGGCCCAATCAAAATCAATATACTATGCTGAAGTGATGTCGACAGATCTATGATATAGATTTTTTTTAAGTCAAGAGTCATTTTGACATATCAAAAAAATCATTTGGTACCTTGTCAATGTACCTATTGATGCTTAGACATTAATCAAGAAATACAACCTATTACAAAATATAGATCCAATTAGGTGGTAGTAAGATAAACCAATGTAGTTACTAATTGTGGGACAATGAATCAGTGACTAGTGATGAGCCAATTTAAGTTGAGAGTTTATCCAAACTTCCATAGGTGTAGATTTAGTAAGAGTTGAGATATGACATACTTGACTTGTGATACAAAGAAAATATGATTATATTTACCAAATTTTACACCTAAACAATAATGAAGTATATCTAAATCTTCATTTCAAAAACATAACAAATCTCATATTTCACCTATTGAATCATGTCGACACTACATCTGATGATGGAAATGTCATCAACATAGACAAGTGAGATCAGTTTGTCACCACCACTATTTTTGACATAGCTAATTAGTGATTTCATATTATGCTTTTCTAAATCTATAATCTCTAATATATTGATCAAGTTTAAAATACCAAGCTCAAGCAGCCTTCTTAAGCCCATACATGGATTTTGGCAACTGACAAACAAAATGTTTCTTTTTAGGAATCTAAAACCCTTGTGGTTGCATCATGTACACCTCCTCATCTAAGTATCCATTTAAGAACAGAATTTTAACATCCATTTTATATACCTTCCATCCAAATATGAGCATGAATGGAGATAACTAGTTGAAAGATTTCCATCTTTATAGTTGAGGAAATAATTTGTTCATATTCTATCCCTTCTACTTGTGCGCATCCTTTAGCAACAATATGAGCTTTGTAATCTTCCAAAGAACCATTTGATTTATGTTTGACTTTAAAAATCCATTTACAACCATTGCATTTCTTTCTTGGAGATAATTTTGGCAACAACCAAGTCATGTTTTTCGTCAATGCATCATATTCCACCTTCATGGTAGCTTCCCATTCAAATTTTCCATTGTCTTATTCAAATGTACTAGGATTAAATACGTACGAAACAACAAAAGTTCAAGAAAAAAATTACCTAATCACCACCTTGCATAATTTGTTTCCATGATCATGTAAGCCAAACTTTTATTGCCTTTTAAAACTCATCATCATATACATCTTTCACCATGGCATAGTAACACTTTGTTCTCTTTTGTTGGATCTCCTGATCTTGTGTTGAAGATTAAGAATCCTTGTCTTCTTTAGTAAACCCCCCTAGAATTTGACTCCTTTGATGCTTCAAGCTCTGAGCCTTGTTTAATTTCAACACTGGTCCTTGTTCTTAAATTAACAATAGTTTCCCATACACTACTATCCATAAATTTACCATTACCAAAGAAGAATGGAATTTTCTCATCTATAACGACATCTCTATGAATCATAATTTTGTTGGTAGTGACATAAATTAGTTTGTATGATTTAGATTATTCATTGTGGCCAATAAACATATATAAATTTATTTTTAAATCTAAATCAATTCTCCATTCTTTAGGAATATGTGCATAAGCAATAAAACCAAAAATAAGAAAGTCACTTACTTAAGGTTTTCTGGACAACCATGATTCCTCGAGAGTGATTTTATTCATAGATTTAAACGGACTTATGTCAAGGATGTAGATCGTACTATCCACTAATTGCACCCAATATCAATTTGGCACAATCCAGTTGTGCATCATACACCTTTCCATATCCATAATTGTCATATTCCCATTTTCCACAACTCCATTTTGTTGTGGAGTGTATGGAGTGCTATACACCCTATGTTTACCTTCCCTTTTGCAAAATTCATTGATCTAACTTAAAAAAAACTCCCCTCCTTTATCAAATCTTGGAGTTTTGACATGTTTACCTATTTGTTTCCCCATCAAATTTTTGCATGCTACAAGATTAGAAAATAAATTTGACTTATTGAGAAAATAATCCCATATTTTCCTAAAAAAATCATCAACCAATAACAAGAAAAAAAATTCTCTAGACATTATGTGTGTCTTCATTGAACCATGTAGATCAACATATACTTAAGGTCCAAAACTCCATTGGCTTGCCTTGATTTATCAATATCAAATGGATGCCAATTTTGGCTTCCCATTTGATAGCATGTACATACATTATGACATTCGTGAATGGAGGAATACCATCCACCATATTAGTCTTAGTAAGTACAAATAAATATTGATAAATTATATGTCCATATCTTTCATGCCACAGTACACTGGTATTCTCTTCCATGTCTAGTGCATGTGCCTTTCTTTGTTTTTAGAACAACAAGTTTATACAATCCTTTTTCACCAATACCAACATCAATCACTCATCATCATAAAGAGTGGAGACAATGCATTTGCTTCCTTAAAAAATTACACAAAGAGTAGGGTTCTTAATTATCTCACTAATAAACCAAATATGTTTATAATTCATGTTAGGAACATATAAAACATTCTTGAAATGGTAACTTAAAGTACTATCCAGTATTATCTAGGCATCCCCACATCCTCTAACATAGTGACTCCATCCATCACCCAAAGAATCATATTCAATACTACCCTTATCTTCAATGAAATTTACATACCATTCTCTATGAAACAAGTAGTGGTGTGATGCACTTAAGTCAAAATACCAAGCTATGGACTCACTTGATCAATTTTGTGATGTCACAAATGCAAAATCACCCATTGCTTCTTCTTCCTCTCCTTTGGCAAAATTTGCATACAATATGTTCTTTTGATTTCTTATGAAGTTGAGTTTTCTTTTCTAACAATATCCCCTGAAGTTTATAGGCCTATTACAATAATAACATTTGAAATTTGATCTCTTTGATGCACTACTAGCATTTTTTTTGTATGTACCTTTGCATTGTGCACTAAATTCACCCTCTATAGTGGATGAAGTTGATTCTTTTAATTGATCTAGTGACCTTTCCTTTTACAAAACAAGTATTGATAACTTCTCAAACTTAAGTTCTTGTGTCTCCCAAGTAGATGCAAGGAATCAAAAAATGAATCAAATGATGGTGGCAATCTTTGTATCACCATAAAAATCATATCCTCATCATTCACTAGCTTCCAAATAACAGATTATTGATCATTAATACCCTTCAACTACAACAAATATTATGTTGATGTATTTGTAACTTCAAAATATATTCTGATGTATATTATCATTGTATGTTGTTGTACCCCCATCAGAGATGCATTTGCCTCCTTTCAGGATGTCATTATTGTGTAGAGACCTTGAGGTACAAAATCCGTTGTAAGTCAAGACAATAGTCCCTAGTGTAACAACATGTAATGTATTTTTGGAGTCTCCCTAGGAGAAGTCAGCCCTGTTACGATAATAGGTCGGCCCTTGTCACGTAATAGGCTAGTCACTTGAAAGGTATACATAGGGAGGCGCCCTCCCTCATTTATACACACCTCACACTCACTAAAGTTCACATGAGAGAGAGAGAGAGAGAAGGAGGAGAGATAGATAGCTGCTAAAGAATTCTTATTACTAGGTTTGTTCATATTATGACACACTCTTTGTGACTGTAGTATTCAGAGGAAGTTTGTGGGGTTTTCTCCTTTATGGTTTCCTCGGAGAAAATATTTTTGTCTTCTATATCTATTCTATCTTATGCATATTGGTATACTTGTTATTCTTTCAGATAAATATCTTAACTAAGATAATAAGAACTAGAAAAACTAACATGGTATTAGAGCCTCTCTAAAAGAAGACCCTGTGCAGCAACAGAAACTAGGGATTCCTAGTTCAAGGTATTCTCTCCACAGATCATCAAGAAAATAGGGCTAGGAAAACTTGCCTCAGTAGGGTGCATATTTTGGTGGAAGCAGTTTCGGATTTTAAGAAGTTTCAATTTTGGCCCTGTCACTAGTGCAAGGAGAAACTAGGGCATCAAGTTTTGGAGGCTTCCCACCTCATTCTTCAGAAAAGGACCTGCATATAAACTCGCCACAAGGAGGCACATATTTCTATCCAAACATAATTCCCAAACTCCAAGTTTGGAAAATTAGGGTTTCTCTAACAAACCCTAGGTCAGCCAGCTCCGGAACCAGTTTGGACACCTCAAATCGGTAAGATCTAAATATTTGTTATTTCCATTTGAGGTTCTCATTTGAAAAAATGACTTACCATACTCAGATTGAGGAAAATTTGGGAGGCGTTGATAACTTCCAAGAATGGAAGTACAGAATCTCCCTGATCCTTAAAGAAAATGATTTGGAACAATACATCAGTGGAGAAGTTCCAGAGCCAGAGGGAGATGAGGCAAAGGCTACTCATAAGAAGAAATTGGTTAAATCCAAGAGAATCATTGCAGATTTAATCAAGGATCACCTCATTTCCCATTTTCCATCATTCAAGACATCGAAGGAATTATTTTATGCTTTAACAAAGATGTTTGAAGAGAAGAACATCAACCAAAAGATGACTTTGAGGAACTAGTTGAAGAATGTGAAGATACAGAACTTAGAGAATATATAGTCCTACTTTACAAGGGTTGCTCAAATCAAAGAACAACTTGAATCAATTGAATCGAATGTCAAAGAAGGAGAGATTGTGATGACTACCTTGAATGGTCTCCCTAGATCATGGGACTGATTCATTCAAGGAATCTGTGCAAGAAGGAAGATGATCTCTTTCAACTGACTTCAATAAGAATGTACATAAGAAGAAGCTTGACTCGTAACAAGAGAAGAGAAGATGGGAGCAACTGAAGATCAAGATCTCACAATTCACACCAGGAAGAACTACAAGAATAAGGATAAGAAGGAGAACCATAATCACGATAAGAAGAAGGATAAGAAACAAAAGAATATCAAGAGAGATCCTTCCAATGTTTGATGTTATACTTGTGATGAAAATGGACACTTTGCAAGAGGTTGTCCTGTTAAACTAGTAGCAACAAGGAAGGTCTTCCTGCATGCATGTGTTCTTGCATGCAGAAGACTTAAAATATTGAAACCAGTTGTATTTAATTTACTTTTCCTAAGTTTACTTTGGAAATTAAATTAAAGTTATCTAAATTAACTTTAGTGAACCACTAGTTAAAGTGAAAGTGAAATTAGGGTTTTTGCTTTACCTAAAGTTATAAAAGAGAGATCAATTGGTGGAGAGAACACACACTTGTATTCCGACAGAGACAGGATACAGACAAGGAGAGAAATTCATATAGAGGATTTAGCCGAGAAGATGGAGGAGCAAGCAGCAAGATCATCGAGCTTCGTACAGCTGGGCCGTACACTCACACAGGAGGGTGTTGAGGTTTAGCTGGGATTTTCCCAGTGATTCTACCAGGTACTGAATTCGCCAGGTTTGGGTGAATTTGTAGTGATTGTAAAAGTTCCATACTTTCTCATAATAAAATCTATATCTGACTGCTGCACTGGTTTTCCCATCTTGGGTTTGTTCGGGGGTTTCCATACCCAAAATAATAGTGTCAATATCATGATGTGATGTTGTGATTTATTTCTCAGTTTTATATTCCACTGCATACTATAGAAGATATTCATGTGTAGTTATCAGTTGATATTTTGCATGCACTATTTAGCCCTATTTGAATATTAAAGGAAAATTTACATGGTATCATAGCTCTGGTCATCTAAATCTGAAATATTTGTAGCAGCAGTAATAGATCAGGGATAGTTCTATAGGAAGACACAAACCTAGACTTCCAAATCTAGGGTTTGATAGGTACACTTCACTATGGTCATGCAGTTGAGAGTTGAGGATAGAATCCAGGGTGCTCATAACTTTCCTGCATGGAAAGAAAGGATCACAAGGATCCTGGATGTCAGTGATGTAGATGAGCACATTGACTCCAAAAAGGTTTCCCCCACAGATCCGACAGATTTAGCAGCTTGGAAGAAGATTGATTCCAGAGCCATGCTGATTATCATGGATGGAGTGAAGGACCATATAGTGCCTCACCTTTCTGGTAAGAATATCACAGCGGAGATGTGGACGGCTTTAGAGAGTCTGTGCCAAAGCAAGAATGAGAACCAGAAGATGGTGTTGCAAGAGAGGATGCGCAGCACCAAGATGACCAAGGGAGAAGGAGTGGTTCCTTATCTCACGAGGCTCACATAGATCAGGGACGATCTTGTAGTTGTTGGATTTAAGACAGTGGATGAGGAGCTAGTTCAGATAGCCCTCAATGGCTTCTCTAAGCCATGGGACACCTTTTTCAAAGGTGTTGTGGCTAGGAAGAAGCTCCCTGATTGGAAAATACTATGGGATGACTTTGTGCGGGAGGAGACCCTCATGGGTCAAGGATCATGCTCATCCAACAGTTCCCCACAGATTGTGGAGGAGGAGGCTCTAGCCCTTACAGGGAAGAGCAAGGGGAAGGCAAAGAGGAAGAAGGATGGTAAGAAGAACCTTGATGTGTCAAAGGTCAAGTGTTTTATCTGCCACAAGCAGGGACACTTTTCCTTTCAGTGCCCATATAGGAAGAAGAAGAGTAACACTCAAAGGGATGGATCTATAGAGGTGGATGAGTTTAGCAAGAACTTCGATGAGGAGTTTTGTTTGATAGCTTGCATGGAAAGCACTAGAGGGAGCAGCATATGGTACATTGACAGTGGAGCATCTAGTCACATCACTGGACATAAGAGATTCTTCAAAGACTTGCATGAGGGTGGAACAGAGATCCACATTGAGCTAGGTGATGATGCACGGTATCAGGCGCAGGGAGTTGGCACTGTTTCATTTGAGAGGGATCTTGGAAAGCCCCTCAGTTTTTTTGATGTGTTATATGTTCCAACATTGACCAAGAACCTTATACCAGTCTCGAATCTAGAGGACAAGGGATATCAGGTGAAGTTCTGTGACCATAGAGTGTATATCACGCCCAAGGGGTCAGATAGGAGCTTGGATCGGGTGATTGGCAGAAGGAGCGGGAAAGTGTACATATTACACTTTGAGCCTACAAAGGCTCTAGTCAGCAGCAACAGTAGCAGTCAGGGTGAGTTGTGGCATAGGAGGATGGCACACTTACACCATGGAGCACTGAAGCATTTGAGACAAGCAGTCATTGGAGTTCCTTAGGTACAGGAGGAAAAGAATAACCACTGCAAGGGTTGTGCTTTGGGGAAGAACATTAGGAAGCCTTTCCCACAGAGTGAGCATGAGTCTAAGGAGCCCTTGGACTTGGTGCATTCAGATGTATGCAGACCTAGGAGTGCCCATTCGTTTATTGGTTACAGTTACTGTGTAACCTTCATTGATGACTATTCCAGGAAAACCTGGATGTATTTCCTAAAGGCCAAGTCAGAGGTCTTTGAGAGGTTCCGAGAGTTCAAGACTCTTGTGGAGAACCAAACAAGAAAGAAGATTCAAGTGTCGAGGACAGACAATGGGGGTGAGTACACTTCCAATGAGTTCAAGGAGTATTTTCTGGCTGAGGGGATCAAGAAGGAGCACACTCTGCCCCATACGCCACAGCATAATGGAGTTGCATAGCAGAAGAACAGAACTATGGTTGGAGCAGCCAAGGCCATGCTATTTGATCAGGGATTACCACTATTCCTCTGGGCTGAGGCATACAAGACTGCAGTATACATTCAGAACATGTGTCCCCACACATCCTTAGGGAGGAAGACACCAGAGGAGGTCTTCATAGGCACTAGGCCATATATGAGTCACATTCGCATATTTGACAGTGTCTGGTATTGTCATGTTCATGCTAACAATAGGAAGAAGGTGGACCCTTTTGGAGAGAAGGGGTTACTTGTGTGTTACAGTGAGATTTTGAAGGTATATAGAGTTTACATTCCTACTTGTAGGAGGATCATTGTGAGCAGGGATGTCCAGTTCGACGAGGACAGGGCCTTGTGAAGATCTCTGGACTTGCCAGCATAGGATTCGGGAGTCAAGTTGGAGGAGCCAGATGTACAGGTACAGGTACAGACACAGACCACATGTTCTAATGGTCAAAGGAAGTCAGGTGGATAGGATCCTTCATTTATTGACATGAAGGATGAGTTGCAGCAAGAGACGAATATCCAATACCTACAACAGGTTGACACTAGGCCAAGGCCTAAGTGGTTTATATCCACAGTGTAGGATTCCAGACAGGGAGATCCTCCACAGACATATTTTAGATGAAGTGTACCACCAGAGAGGCTTATTTATATGGCACTGATTACAGAGTTGATTAACTCTGAACCTTCCAGCTTCCGGGAGGCTACACAACATGATGTGTGGCAGGAAGCTATGGTTGAGGAGTATGAATCCATTATGAAAAACCAAGTATGGGAGGTTGTGTCGATGCCAAAAGGGAAAAAGGTGGTGGGATCCAGATGGATCTACAAAGTGAAGCATGCAACAGATGGAAGCGTGGAGAAGTACAAGGCATGATTCATGGCAAAGGGATTTTCATAAAAGGAGGGTATTGATTATGAGGAGACCTTCACCCCTATTGCGAGGTATTCTTCCATTGGGACCATTATCTCACTAGCAGCTGAGATGGGTTGGCCTGTCCATCAGATGGACGTCAAGATTGCCTTCCTCAACGGAGTTATAGAGGAGGAGGTGTATATTGAGCAGACATAGGGGTTTGATGTGGAGAACAGGGAGACGCATGTATGCATACTGCATACATGCATGGTACTCAAGCATGGTACTCGAGGATTGATAGTTATCTACGGGAGATGGGATTTCAGCGGAGTGAGGCTGACCACAACTTGTACTTCTTGAAAGGAGAGGTTCCTCTCATACTGGTCTTATATGTGGATGATCTCTTTTTGACAAGAGATGAAAGGCTGATTGGAGACTGTAAGTCCAACCTTGTAGTAGAGTTTGAGATGAAATACCTTGGGATGATCCATTACTTTTTGGGCTTGGAGGTTTGGCAGAGAGATGGATGCTTCTTCATTGAACGGGGGAATTATGTAGTAGAGATACTAAAGAGATTCAGGATGGAGAACTGGAAGCCTATGGCCATACCTCTAGTTTCCAACTGGAGGAAGATTGATGCATCAGGGTCAAACTGATTTGATCCTACCTTGTATCGTCAGCTTATCGGATCGCTTATGTATCTGGTCAACACTCGACCAGACATCAGCTTTGTAGTCAACTCTTTGATTCAGTTCATGGTGGACCCTCGAAGAGTGCATTGGATGGCTGTGAAGCACATACTTCGCTACATCAGAGGTACATTGTAGTATGGATTGGTTTATGAGCACAGGGGGAGTGTACAGTTAGCAGGTTTCATATATGCTGACTGGGTAGGATGTGTAGAGGACCAGAAGAGTACTTCAAGATGTTGTTTTAGCATCATATCAGGGGTTGTCTCTTGGTTCAGTAGGAAGTAGAAGTCAGTTGCATTGAGCTCAATAGAGGCTGAGTACATGGCAGCCAACATGGATGCTTGTGAGGGTATGTGGCTGAGGAAGTTACTGGCAGGGTTGTTCGAGTGTGAGCTAGAGGCTACAGTAGTTCACTGTGACATTCAGAGTGGCATCAAGCTATCTGAGAATACAGTGTTCCATGACCGGAGAAAACACATAGACATCAGATACCACTTCTTGAGAGATTGTGTTCAGAGGGGAACCATTCGGTTGGAGTACATACAGACAAATGAGCAGGTGGAGGAAATTTTCGCCAAGGTACTTTGCAGACAGAGTTTTGTGAAGTTCAGGGATAAGTTGGGGTTGCTACCGAATCCCTTCCTTGTTGAGAGGGAGTGTTAAACTAGTATCAACAAGGAAGGTCTTCCTGCATGCAGAAGACTTAAAATAGGAAATCAGTTGCATTTAATTTACTTTTCCTAAGTTTACTTTGGAAAATAAATTAAAGTGATCTAAAATAACTTTAGTGAACCACTAGTTAAAGTGAAAGTGAAATTAGGGTTTTTGCTTTACCTAAAGTTATAAAAGAGATATCAATTGGTGGAGAGAACACACACTTGTATATTGATAGAGACAAGATACAGACAAGGAGAGAAATTTAGACAAAGGATTTAGCCGAGAAGACGAAGGAGTGAGCAGTAGGATCATCGAGCTTCATACAGCTGGGCCGTACACTCACACAGGAGGGTGTTGAGGTTTAGCTGGGATTTTCCTAGTGATTCTTTCGGGTACTGCATTCGCCGAGTTTGGGTGAATTTGCAGTGATTGTAAAAGTTCCATATTTTCTCATAATAAAATCTATATCTGACTGTTGCATCGGTTTTCTCATCTTGGGTTTTTCCGGGGATTTCCATACCCAAAATAACAGTGTCAATATCGTGGTGTGATGTTGTGATGTATTTCTCAGTTTTATATTCGAGTGCATACTGTAAAATATATTCATGTGTGGTTATCAATTGATATTTTGCATGCACTGTTTAGCCCTAGTTGAATATTAAAGGAAAATTTACATGTCCCATCAGGGAAAAGGGACACCATGTTCATGTTGTCGAATACGATGAACCAATGAACAAAAGATTCAAAAGAGAGAAGGATGATTCAGATGAAGAGTATGTGCTAATATCAACATTTACTGGAACCATGTCACATGGAAGCAATGATTAGTTTGTGGATAGTGGGGAATCTAAACACATGACGAGATACAAAGAGTCATTCGTCAATATGTATGAGCATGAGTCACCTCACAAGGTGAAACTTGGGGATGATTATAAATACCCCATAAAAGGGAGTGGAGAAGCTTCATACAAGCTAGAATCCAGGAAATCTTTAAAGATGAACGATGTGCTATATGTTCCAGGATTGAAGAAGAATCTTCTCTCCATCTCTGCACTAGATGCAAAGGGAATGAGAGTTGCATTTGTCGATGGCCAAGTTCTGATGTGTCCTAAATGAAATACAATAGATAATGAAAAAATGATTGGAGAAGAAGACATAGGCTTGTAAAAACTAAAGGGACAACCTGAACAAGAATTGGTTCATGAGTCAATAGAACCAAGTGACCTATGGCATTGAAGGCATGCACATGTGCACTATAGAGCACTACCGATGGAAACTAAAGCAATCTCTGGACTTCCAAAGATCCAGGAAAACCATGAAGGCATTTTCAAAGGATGTGCACAAGGAAAGAATGCAAAGAAGATATTTCCTAGTAGTGAAAGCAAGGCTAAAGGAATGCTAGAGATAGTACACTCGGATTTATGCAGACCCATGTCTTATATCTCACTAAGTGGGTATGTGTACTATGTTTCCTTTATAGATGATTTCTCCGTAAGAATTGGATATATTTATTGAAAGGGGAAAATGAAGTATTCAATAAGTTCAAGGAATATAAATCATTTTTCAAGAACCAAACCGAAAGGAAGATCAAGACTCTGCGTTCAGATAATGGCGAATAATTCACCTTGGAGGAATTCAAGGAAATCTGAAAAGAGTATGGGATTTAGAGGGAGTTGAGAAATCCATATAATCCTCAACAGAATGGGGTTTCAGAATGAAATAACTGAACCATAATGGAAGCAATGAAAGCAATGCTACATGACTAGGATCTCCCTATGCACCTTTGGGCGGAAGCAACAAGAACAAATGTGTATGTACATAACCGTACTCCTCATCAAGTACTTAACAACAAAACTCCGAAAGAATCTTTCTCAGGAGAGAAAACCAGAAGTTAGCCATCTTAGAATATTTGGTTGTCCAGTGTACATACATATCCCAAAGGAGAAGAGGACCAAGCTTGATCCTTCTGGGAGGAAGGGTATATTTATAGGATATAGTGATACATCAAAGGCATACCAAATATACTTCACATGCTTCAAGAATATCGACATTAGTAGAGATGTAACCTTTGATGAAGACTCATCATACTTTAGATCCAAGAGGCTACCTATTCAATAGGTCAAGGAACCTGAAGAAACGAGAGCCCAAGGCATTGAAATTGGAGAAGCAATTCCAGAAGACCATGAAGATCATGACATGCCAGAACACAAAGATTCGGTATAGACACTTATTGAGAAGGACTCCCACAAGAGGAAACCGACATGAGCACGAGATCTCATAGAAGAAGTAGACAAGTATGGTGCTCCATAAGGAATTCATAGAGCATGAAAACAAACAAATCCTTACAACAACTATGTGGCCTTGCTATGTGACACCATTGACAAGGAACCTTCCACCTATGAAGAGGTTGCAGAAAAGAAAGACTGGAAGGATGCCATGATCAAGGAGTATCAGTTGATCATGAAGAATGATGTCTGGGAGATAGTTCCAAGGCCGAAAAAGAAGTCTGACATGAATTCAAAGGGGATCTACAAGATCAAGCATGTTACAAATGGAATCATTACGAAATACAAGGCACGATTGTTAGCATGAGGCTTATGACAGAAAGAAGGCATAGACTACGAGGAGAAATTTTCACCCATGGCGAGGTACACTTCCATTAGGTACATACTTGCATTGGCTACAATTATGAAATGGAATATACACCAAATGGATGTCAAGACAACATTGTTGAATGGTGTAGTCAAAGAGGAAGTATACATAGAACAACCAATGGGATTTGAGACACATGACAGGAAGAATCATGTGTGCAAATTGAAGAAGGCCATGTATGGACTGAAGTAGACACTGAGGACATGGTGCAACATGATGGATAACTTCTTGATGATCCTAGTCTTTACCAAGAGTAAAGAGGATTCCAACCTTTGCTTCAAGGTTGAAGGTGGAAAGTCAGTGATGCTTCTGCTATATGTCATTGACCTGATCTCAACGGGCGAGGATGAACTCATTAAATATGCAAGGAGGATACTTGCTTTAGAGTTTGAGATGAAATACCTAGGGATGATTCACTACTTCGTAGGCATGGAGGTGTGGTAGAGTACAGATGGGATTTTCCTTAGTCAAGGAAAGTATATAGTGGATATTTTGAAGATATTTAGAATGCTGGAATGAAATATAATAGCCACACCTATGTCATCTAACTTGAATCTTCTGAGTGATGCTTCATTTGAGTCAGTTTATGCATGATGTATCATCAAGTGATTGGCTCATTAATGTATCTGATGAATAAGAGACTAGACATATGCTTTCGGTGAACACCTTAAGCCAGTTCCTCATGGATCCAAGACATGTTCACCTGATAGCTACAAAGAATGTTCTGAGGTAACTAAAAGGTATAGTGGATTATGGGTTCAAATATGACGTGAATCAAAAGATTAACCTACACGGTTATGTTGATTCGGATTGGGTAGGTAGCGCCACTGATAGGAAGAAAAATTTGGGTTGTTGATTCAGTATGGGATTTGGAATGATCTCCTGGTTTAGCAGGAAGAAATATTGCATGGAAATAAGTACATTCGAGGAAGAGTATGTTGCTGCTTGCTTGGATAGTTGCGAGGAAGTGTGGATGTGGATGCTATTGTCTCATTTGTTTGATCTCCAGTTATATGTGATTTGTATCTTCTACGACAATAAGAGTTGCGCGAAGCTGTCAGAGAACCCTGTGTTCCATGACAAGTCAAAGCACATCAAGTTCCACTATATCAGGGATATGGTGTAGAGAGGAGTAGTGAAGCTCTAGTACATGGAAATAGATGAGCAGATAGCCGATGAGTTGACCAAGCCTCTAGCCAGAGTGAAGTTTGAGTACTTCAGAGAAAGACTTAGTGTGATCCAAAACAAGACCCCTCGAAAGAGGGAGTGATGAGTTCTAGCATAGTTGGAGAGACAGGTTGTCTAAGCATAAAATCTTGGTGAATATCATAGGTTGCTTAGATGTACTCAGTCCTGTATGTTGTCCTTGGATGTAATAATTCTTGGTGAAGCTCGCAGGTTATCCTTGGACGTAATCTGTCCTGATATGTTTCTATGCTAGTAATAACAAGAGACCAGAAGATGCAAATGCATGATATCTCACATGGGAAATGAGACAAGTTCTATGAGCATAAAATACCTTGGTGTATTAAGTTGCTCAGATGTAATCGGCCTTGTAGGTTGTCTGAGTGTAAATACGAGTCTTGGCGTGATACACAGGTTACTCAAAGGTAATCAATCCTAAGATAAGTTATCTAAATGTAAACATGAGCCTTGGCGTGGTACACAAGTTATTTAGATGTAATAAGTCCTATGTAAATAAGATCCCTAGCATGGTACATAGGTTACTCAGTTGTAATAAGATTCGAAGGTTTCCTAAAAAGAAAATATCCTAGACCCAGGTTGTTCAGATGTAATAAGTCCTTAAGGTTGACCTGGAACGTAAAATCCTTAGTGTAGCAGGTTGTTCGGTTGTAATAAGTACTTACACACCCACACACACACACATATATGTAAGGTCCTCTGTGTATGTGTGCACATGTTCCCATGTTAGAGATGATAAGGTCACAAGGCACTTGAGGTGCACCTAGGAACTTCTCCTATCCTAGTAGAATGCAGGTTAACCATGGAGAGATGTAATGCACTTGGTGTGGTCCTAGGAGATTCTTGCATAGTGGATGTTATAGGTTGTCTCGATGACGTGAAAGATCCTGGAATACTACTACAATGATAGAACACAAGCGGTATGCATATAGATTGTGCTCTATGTGTTTTGTTTTGTTTTGTGCAGGACAAAAGAGATTATCTGGATACGATGAGATAACGGTAGGAGACGCAAGTTATTGTTGTGGAAATGTAAAGAAGTTCCTGGACTATTCCTATGCGATGAAGTGATGTAAATGTGAATAATACCTAGATGAGGACTAGGCCTAAACCCAGCATGAAAAAGGGTTGGCTCTATAGAAAATGTTGATGACAGATAATACCATTCGATGATCGATAAGAAGATGATGATGGCAGCATCTATGATGATGACTCTGTGATGATTTCTGGAACATATGTGTTGATGATTGTGGAAGAGAGAGAATTCCTTCCTAGTTAAGAGGGAGTGTTGATGTATTTGTAACTTCAGAATATATTATGATGTATATTATCATTGTATGTTGTTGTACCCCCATCGAAGATGTGTTTTCCTCCTTTCAGGATGTCATTATTGTGTATAGACCTTGAGGTACAACCTCCATTGTAAGTCGGGGAAATAGTCCCTAGTGTAACATCATGTTATGTATTTTTGGAGTATCTATAGGAGAAGTTGACCTTGTTAGGGTTAGAGGTTAGCCCCAATCATGTAACAGGCCAGTCAATTAAACGGTATAAATAGGGAGGTACCCTCCCTCACTTATACACACCTCACACTCACTAAAGTTTGCATGAGAGAGGGAGGAGATATAGATAACTGTTGAATACTTCTTATTAGTGGGTTTGTTCATCTTATGACACAGTCTTTGTGACTGTACTATTCTAAATAAGTTTGCGAGGTTTTCTCCTTTATGGTTTCCCTGGTGAAAAAATTTGTGTCTTGTGTATATGTTCTATCTTATGCATACTTCTATACTTATTATTCTTTTAGATAAAGATCCTAACTAAGCTAATAAGATCTAGAAAAACTATCATATTAATATATGGACACTTCTTGCAACTTAGTCGAAAACAAAATATTTTTCAAATACAAGGATCACTCAACTTTTGATTCCTGATACTTGTTTTTTATAATTTCCCACAATTTAGATGTTATAGTATCATTTCTTCTTTATGGAACTAATTTGTCTACAAATCATAGTTTGAGAAGCATAAGAGTGTCTTTATGTATTTTATCATAGTGTTGGGTATCATTTGTTGGTCTATGTTCTTTACCTAATATGATTCGATCAAGATATCTAAACTCACTAATGTCTAGTATGTTGTGACTACATAAATTGAATTATTTCCAATCAATTTTTTAGTCTCTAGAAAGACTAAATGATACCATATAAATAATGTAACAATTCATCATATGCTTACTATCATTGAGAAATATCCATTGAATCCATGCAACAAATCCATTTGTGGAAACCAAAATATTTTTCAAATACATGGATCACTCAAATTCTGATGCTTGATACTTGTTTTTTACACTATCCCACAAGTTAGATGTTATAGTACTATTTCTTCCTTATGGAACTAATGTGTCTGCAACTCATAGCTTGAGAAGCATAAGAGAGTGTTTATTACTTTTATCATAGTCTTAAGTGTCTTTTGTTAGTCTATGTTCTTTACGTAAGATGATTCGATCAAGATCTCTTAACTCAGTAATGTCTAGTATGGTGTGACTAAATAAATTGAATTATTTCTAGACAAATTTTAGACTCTAGATAGAGTAAATGATGCAAATTGGCCATGCCTAACACAACTCAAAAAATGATACCATATAAAGAATGTAACAATTCATCATATGCTTACTATAATTGAGAAATATCCATTGAATCCATGCAACAAATCCCACTTGCATTTGCAATAAATGAAATAGTGGCAACTTATTCCTCCCTATGTGTGGGTTCTTGAACTAGATTTCCACACCTAGCTAGCTCCAATGATCTCTCCTCAATTTTGGTGATTTCTCCTCAACTAACTTCTTAATTCCAATTATCTTTCCAATAATAGTGAGCTCTCCAATTATTGAAGTCTCGATTGCTATAACTAGCAAGTAGAAACTAGTCCAGTCAAAGGGAAAGGCTATAATAGTTTAATCTCATTTAGAAATTATCAAACTCTAATTACTAAATGATGCCAAAAAAAATTCTATCAAATATAAAAACAATTTTGAATTGCCTCTACTATTGCAACCATCACACCTACAACATCCCCACAAATGGTAAATCTAAAAACATGGATACACAAAAAGGATGTGTAGCACCCTCATATACAAACAACATAGATGGTTCGGCTTTTTTCTCCCATGCATTCACCAATGGGTATTTTTCTTCACCATTCAATAGATAGCATATGCCCATGTTCCATTTGGAAATGTTTAATATGCACCATTGTAGCATACACCAAGGCCATACATCCACAATCTCTTTGAAATCATGTAAATTGCATTAGGCAGTAGGTGACACAAACATCCTTCTTCAAAATACAACAATGCCCTTCAATTGAAGTGTGGTGGGAAATTGTTATCCGTGGATACCATAAAATAATAATTCAAAAGTGGTACATTCACGAGCTCATTTGTACATTGCAATCTAATATATATAGCCATACAAACCAACCAACCTAGCATTTGTTATGTAACAAGATATGAACTACTTTCTAAATAATATGAGAAACCACCCAAATTAGTGTTCACACACCAAATTCTTGTTGCATAGCAAATGAACATCTAAGTATTTAATTTAAATAATCTATAGCTCGCTCTTCAAACCATTTTTTGCATAATCGATTCTATGTTTTCTTCCTTGATTTTAGTTCATCTTGGTTGATTCAACTAAAATAATATCATTGTTCATATTTTCTCTTTGAGTGGACTTGGTGTTCTCGTGCCTCAAATTCTATTAGGTATAACCATGTTTTGACTAGGTGTATCTCTTAAAGGGCGATATGTTTTCCTCTTAGAAAAATTGTTATTAGTGATTTATGTACTTGCCTGATTTTGTTCCATAAGTTTTTGGATATACTTAGTTTTGTTTCCATACTTCACATCTATAAAAGAGTATTAGATATATGAGCATTTGAAAGAGGGAGCATAACCTTTACCAATTCTAAATCTTTGTTGTCCTACATCTATTTTGAAGCAAGTAAATTGCTTTTTCACTCTCCTTGAAATATTTTTCTATTGCATATATCCACCCTTAGCTTCTCATGGATATGTAGCTTCAAATATTTAGAATTTTGGGCTATCTCTAACGGCTCACTTCTAATGTTGGTTTTCTTGTTCCTTTAATTTAAGAAAATGCTACTATCTTAGTTTTTGTCAGCTTCTCTAATAGTTTTTCCCTCATAATGATGCCAAAGGAAATTTTGAAAGTAACAAAACAATACCATACTTTTTATCTTTTGATGTGTGAGTGTTTTTATTATGTGCCTAAGGGTGGGGCAATAATGGATGGTGGAGTGCTTTGGTGGAAAAGTCACTTGACTTTTGATTTTATTTTTTCCTTATTTTGTAATTTTTTATTTTTTTTTCAAAAATTGTTTCTACGAGTTTGACACACATTCATTGATCATAATGGTTATTTAGTTTCTCTTGTATGGTACATGTTGTGTGGCCATGTATTGGAATTTTCTTTAAAAGTGTAAATATTTCTTACGAGTTTGACACGGATTTGTTGATCATAATGGTTATCTAGTTCCACTTATGCAGCATGTGTTATGTGGGCATGTAGGAATTATAAAAGGATATACTTATTTTGTAGTGTCTTGGAATTGTTTTTAAAAATATACAAATATTTAGACATTATTTTTTTATAAAATAAAGTTCCGCCGCCATATATGTTATTGGGAAAATTCAAAATATAGGTAAATTTTTCTCTTTTATTATGTGCCAAAGGGTGGGGCAATAGTTGGTGGTGGAGTGCTTTGGTCAAAATGGCTTTAATTTTGACTCTTTTGTCCTTATTTTCTATTTATTTGTTTCCTTTTTTTCGAAAATCCTTTCTACAAGTTTGACACACATTGGTTCATCATAATGGCTATCAAGTTCCTCTTTTGTGGCACGTGTTGTATGAAGATGTGTGAAGTTTTAAAGCACCTATTGTGTGGGTGTGTGTGAAATTATAATAGTATATGGCTATCTAGTTCCTCTTTGTAGCACGTGTTGTGTGGGCGTGTGTGAAATTATAATGAGATATACCTATTTTGTAGTGTTTTGCAATTGTCCTTAAAATTGTAAATTCTTCCTCCGAGTTTAACACACATTAGTTGATCATAATAGTTATCTAGTTCCCCTTTATGGCACATGTTATGTGGGCGTGTGTGAAATTATAATGGGATATACCTATTTTGTAGTGTCTTGAAACTGTTTTTAAAATTTTAACAAATATTTAGACATTATTTTTTATAAAATAAGGTTGCACCACCATATACCTATTTTGTGTTGTCTTGGAATTGTTCTTAAATTATAACAAATATTTATACATTATATTTGTTTTTTGAAAAAACAAAATATAGGTAATTTTTTTGAAACTATTTTTTATTTTTTAAATGTAGTTCAAACGAGATTCAGTTTGACTATTTTATTGAATAAAATTATCATATTTAATTTAATATATTATTGGGAAGAAATAATATTTAATCTTGTATAGTTAAAAGTGAGGCTCATTCTAGATGAATGTCAAGAAACAACCATTTACCATCTTATTAAATAAAATTATAATATACAATTAAAAATATTTAGTTTAAATTATATATGAGAGTAAAGTGAGGATGTGGAAAAACACTATGTAACTATCTTACTAAATTATATATATATATATATATATATATATANAGAATTAGGTTGAAGTGACCTATAGAATGGGTCAGGACCTGCAACCTAAAGCACACCAGATAAATCTAGTTGTGAAGGCATGGAGGAAGAGTGACTAACATGTGGGGTGTGGTGGATATGTGGTAGAAGGGAATAAGGTAAGCAAACAATTAATCCCAACTACAATTGCTTAAATTCTTTATCTCCATAAAATCAGCTTTGGCATAAAAATAAGAAGAATTCCTCTATTCAAAGATGACCCTATATTGGTTTTGGGAAAGATATTCGACCCCCAACATGATGGGTGACCAAACTAGCTTGACAACCCAAAATAGCTTGACAACAACCTGAATCCTAGAATACAACGAAGATTTTTATTGGATAAAGTGGTGAGATGTGTTCCAACATTTTAATAGTGCAATATATAACAAATATCAACTACATCCTCTCCAACTATTTCTCTCTAGAAAAATGTATTTTGTTTATTATATTTTTGATAGCATAAAATAATAAATTATGATAAATAGACAGCGTTGTACCAGTAATATTTAAATTATGGATTTGGTTTATTCAAAATGAGCATGGTCTTCTTTTTTATGCATCAAAACTTAACTAGTTTATTAATTTCACTTTCAGTCTTGTGTATTTTCTTGCATCATTTTCTTAGTGATCTTTGTTGTATATTTTACTGGATCCTCATGAAACACTATTCCCAAGATTTAATATGCAAATTCAACATTTTACCGATTTCTGAGAATGTTGCATAATTTATACGCTGAAGCACAATTCTCGGTTTATACCTCCCCATTCTCACATACTCACATAATATTTCCTCTCATGACTCCTTGTGTTGTTCGTGTTTACCTATTTCACATCTCAACCTATGTGAGTTGGTTCTTATTTACGCTATCCCTTGTTTTTCATGTTGTGGGATGTTAAGATTCAAATAGTTTGGCACTTTGATCTCCGATTGTTATTAAAATTGTTTTACTTTTGTCATGTTTTCTCCATTTTCCTTTTTGTAGCAATCTTGTACATTAATTTTCAACACTTTTTAATCCTTTCAGAAACTATCTTATTATAGAAAAGAATTGTTCAAAATTGGAATGCATTCACCAACTCTTATGTATATTACATATTGGATCTAATATATAGCCATAGAAACCAAACAACTTAGCATTTGTTGTGTAGAAACATATGAACTACTTTCTAAATAATAAGAACAACTACCTAAATTAGCGCACACACAACAACTCTTGGTGTATTAGTTGAACATGTAATTAAGTATTTGATCTAATACTCCCCTTTAATGACTAAACCAGATAAAATTCCAAGTTTATCTCTAAACTTGATAAACTTATTATTTTACCAAGTGGTTTTATCATCATGTCTATAGTTTGCTTTGTTTTAGGACAATAACAAAGACAAATGCATTCATTATCAACCAATTGTTTGACATATTGGCGATGGACTCTAATATTCTTACTTATGGCATGATACACTAGGTTCTTCACCATCTAGAGCACTTTGGTTGTCACATAAAAGTGAGGACGATATTATTTGGTTAAGTTGAAGATGGACCAATATTATTTGTAACCACATTGTCTCACAACTTGTACTAATAGTTTCCTTGCATACTTGTCCAATGGAGGAGAATGAAACTATAAGTTGTAGCTTATTTTTCCATTAAATTAACCCTAAACCAAGAGTGAACACACAAATTATTGTTTACTTCCTTGTATCAGTTGATCCAACCCAATCTGAATCAATATACTATGATGGAGTGATGTCAACAAACCTATGGTATAGATTTTTTTTAAGTCAAGAGTCATTTTGACATATAAAAGAAATCATTTGGTAGGTTTCCAATATACCTATTGATGCTTAGACATGAATCAAGAAAGACAACCTACTACAAAAACATAGATCCAATTAGGTGGTAGTAATATAAACCAATGTAGTTACTAATTGTGGGACAATGAATCAGTGACTAGTGATGAGCCAATTTAAGTTGAGAGTTTATCCAACTTCTATAGGTGTAGATGTAGTAAGAGCTGAGATATGACATACTTTCCTTGTGATACAAAGAAAATATGATTATACTTCCCAAATTTTACACCTAAACAATAATGAAGTAGATCTAAATTTTCATTTCAAAAACATAACAAATCTCATATTTCACCTAATGAATCATGCCAACACTACATCTGACGATGGAAAAGTCATCAACATAGAAAAGTGAGATCACTTTGTTACCACCACTATTTTTGACATAGCTAATTAGAGATTTCATATTATGTTTTTCTAAACCTATAATCTCTAAGATATTGATCAAGTTTAAAATACCAAGCTCAAGGAGACTTCTTAAGCCCATACAAGGATTTTAGCAATTGTTCATATTCTATCCGTTCTACTTGTGCACATCCTTTAGCAACAATATGAGCTTTCTAATCTTCCAAAGAACCATTTGATTTATGTTTGACTTTAAAAATCCATTTACAACCATTGCATTTATTTCTTGGATATAATTTTGACAACAACCAAGTCATGTTTTTCGTCAATGCACCATATTCCACCTTCGTGGTAGCTCCCCATTCAAATTTTCCATTGCCTTTTTCAAATGTGATAGGATTAAATACCTTCGAAACAACAAAAGTTCAAGAAAAAATTACCTAATCACCACCTTGCACAATTTGTTTCCACGATCATGTAAGCCAAACTTTTATTGCCTTTGAAAACTCATCCTCCTAGGCATCCTTCATCATGGTATAGTACCACTTTGTTCTCTTTTGTTGTCCCTCTTGATCTTGTTGTGAAGATTGAAAATCCTTGTCTTCTTGAGTATACCCCCATAGAGTTTGACTCCTTTGATGCTTGAAGATCTGAGCCCTGTTTAATTTCAAAACCATTTCTTGTTCTAAAATCAACAATAGTTTCGCATACATTAATATCCATAAATTTACCATTACCAAAGAAGAATGGCATTTTCTCGACTATAACGACATCTCTATTAATCATAATTTTGTTGCTAGGGACATCAATTAGTTTGTATGCTTTAGATTATTCATTATGGCCAATAAACATATATATCTTTCTTTTTAAATATAAATCACTTCTCCATTCTTTAGGAATATGTGCGTAAGCAATAAAACCAAAAATAAGAAAGTCACTTACATAAAGTTTTCTGGAAAACCATGATTCCCTCGAGAGTGATTTTATTCATAGATTTAAAAGGAATTATGTCAAGGATTCATATCATAGTATCCACTCATTCCACCCAATATGAATTTGGCACAATCTAGTTGTGCATCATGCACCTTTCCATCTCCATAATTGTCATATTCCCATTTTCCACAAATACATTTTGTTGTGGAGTGCATGGAGTGTTATTCACCCTATGTATACCTTCCCTTTTGAAAAGTTTATTGAACTAACTTGAAACAAACTCACCTCCTTTATCAAATCTTGGAGTTTTGACATGTTTACCTATTTGTTTCTCCATCAAATTTTTGTATGCTACAAAATTAGAAAATAAATTTGACTTCTTATTGAGAAAATAAACCCATATATTCCTAAAAATGTCATCAACCAATAACAAGAAATATTTTTCTCTAGACATTATGCATGTCTTCATTGAACCTTGTAGATCAACATATACTTAAGGTACGAAACTGCCTTGGATCGCCTTGATTTATCAGTATCGAATAAATTTCAATTTCAGCTTCCCATTTGATAACATTTACATACATTACGACATTCATGAATGGAGGAATACCATCCACCATATTAGTGTTACTAAGTGCAAATAAATATTGATAACTTAGATGTCCATATATTTCATTCCACAGTACACTGGTATTCTCTTTCATGTCTAGTGCATGTGCCTTTGTTGGTTTTAGAACAACAAGTTTACACAAGCCTTTTTCACCAATACCAACATCAATCACACTTTATCATGAAGAGTGGTGACAATACATTTTCTTCCTTGAAAATTTACACAAAGATTTGGGTTCTTAGTTATCTCACTATTAAACCGAATATTTTTATAATTCATGTTAGGAACATACTAAACATTCTTGAAATGGTAACTTAAAGTAAAATTCAGTATTATGCATGCATCCCCACATCATCTAACATAGTGATTCCATCCATCACCCAAAGCAACATATTCACTACTACCCTTATCTTTAATGAAATTTACATACCATTCTCTATGACACAAGTAGTGGTGTGGTGCACTTAAGTCAAAATATCAAGTTGTGGACTCACATGATCAATTTTGCGATGTCACAACTGCAAAATCACCCACTAATTCTTCTTCCTCTCCTTTGGAAACATTTGCATACAATATGTTCTTTTGATTGCATATGAAGTTGAGTTGTATTTTCTAACAATCTCCCTTGAAGTTTCTAGGCCTATAACAATAATAACATTTTAAATTTGATCTCTTTACTGCACTACTAGCATTTTTTTTGTATGTGCCTTTACATTGTGCACTAAATTCACCCTCTATAGTGGATGAAGTTGATTCTTTTAATTGATCTAGAGACCTTTCCTTTTACAAAATAAGTGTTGATAACTTCTCAAACTTAAGTTCTTGGGTCTTCCAAGTAGATGCGAGGACTCAACAAATGAATCAAATTATGGTGGAAATATTTGTATCATTGTATGTTGTTGTACCCCCGTCGGAGATTTGTTTTCCTCAGTTCAAGATGCATTGTGTATTTCCACATCCCCTCCCATCTACCTTGCATTATAAAGGAGGAGTGCAACTTCACTGCTCACTCTGATACCAAAATGTCACGTCCCTTCCCACCTCAGAGGAGAACATGACCGCTAATCCTACTCTGATACCACAATGTAGTGTCCTCGCTACTCTACCACTGCTCTGGTATACCACTATGTCCATGCACCCAATGCCCATACTCCTAACTGTTATGCGAAATAACTTACAACTTATTATTTATTTCTCTTAAACCTACTACATGGGTCATGTTCATCCTTTTACATTCATGATTAAGCATAAACATCACAGTAACAATCATTCCGCATCTCACAGATCCGTTCTATAAGCAGAAAAGTTATTATGCACTAAACCTTAATTTTCCGCCTTCTGCTGTGAACTTCGGGAATTGAAAACTCCCCAAAACGACCACCTTGTCTTTTGACTTTCCTCCTTCCAATTTTCACCTTTCCTCCTTCTGCTGCAGACCTCAAAAATTGAAAACTCCATGAAATGACCATCTTTTCTTTCAACTTTCCACCTTCCAACTTCCGCCTTTCTGCCTTCTGTTGCAGACCTCAGAAATTGGAAAACCCGCGAAACGATCACCTGTCTTTCGACTTCCGGATTTTCACCTTCCGCAACGGACCTCAAAAATCGAAAAACCCATGAAACAATCACTTTGTCTTATGAGTTTCTTCCTTCCGACTTTCGGCTTTCCTTCTTCCATTTCGGACCTCGAAAAGTGGAAAAACAACTTTTTTCCTTAACCTTTTTCCGATTTTCCACCTCCTGCCTTCCGCAGGTGGATTCTGGGGTGCGAAAAACACACTTTTACCATAAAATGTTGGGCTCTTTTCCGCTCCCATGTTCCCCCTTCCGCAGGGGGATTTCAGGGTGCGAAAAACCAACATTATTCCTTGTTCTTTTCTCTAATTTTCCTCCTTTCGACTCTCGACTTCCGCATCCCACAAGAAAATCCCGGGGTGCAGAAAAACCAACATTTCTTACCTTAGGATAGCTGCATTTTTTACCCTATAACCAGGCTTCTAGCCTCCATGAACTTAAGCAAATGCTATGGAAAATACAAGGCATAAACATATGTAATTGCAGGGACATTTAATCAACAGTAAACTCTATGTAATTCATTCATAAGCATTCTACATAATCAATATATTCATAAGAAAATACATTGCAAAAATAACACAATAGAGAATTCTTATGTTGAATATGAAGTTGTCCCGCAACTAGCTATGTCGCTGCAACATTGCACACAACCATAGTCCAGTTGTGTTCAGTAATCTCTCAACACAACTACCACCCCCAAGATGTGCATGGATTCCACAAGGAACTAGGGAACAACAGGCTCACACATAGCCAAAACACATCAAACACAGTCAAGCCAACCTACAATTGGGTTTATGAGACTGTTCAGCCAAGCCAATGCAAATTGGGGTTATCAGGATACAGGAAAACAAGCCAATACATTGTTGGTTTTATCAGCCTACACAACCAATCTAGCTAACAGTTGGGTTTATCAGAATGCACACTGCCAAGCCAACATTCACATTAAGGACCAGCCAAGCCAACTAATAGATGGGTTTCTCATGCCACTCAGCCAAACCAACTAATAGATGGGTTTCTCAGGCCACTCTGCCAAGCCATCTTACTGATGGGATTCTTAGGCTATTCATCCAAGCCAGCTATCAGTTGGGTTTATCAGGATGTTAGCCAGGCCAATCTACCTTTGGGTTTATCGGGCTACTAAGAGATTGAAAGGAAGACTGGATAAGATAGTGGATCATTAAAGAGCTAGGGACACCTCCAGAATATCTATCTGGACTAGCATCTACAATACCTACACACCCAACATAAGGAAGCATCCCCTTCTCTGCTACACAGTCCCTCGGGCTATGCCTTCCCTTCCAATTCACTTCAGGGTGTGCATAGAAGATTAAACAACCATTATTATATTTTCGTGGGGTTCCTCTCTACACTAGGTTTATCAAGCCCATTCAGTGTCTCTTCTACTTCTAATTCTTGCATACAGTTCAGACCCAAACCAGGTTACATATAACAAAAAACCATAAGGTAAATCAGCAACACAGGGCTCCACACTGTAACACAAATGACCAGGTTTGCATACCATTCTGTAGCACAGGAGAAATAGGATTTATTTACTTGTACACATGAGAAATGTTGCAGAACAACCCGCTCTGCGACTTGGGATAGTGAACCCTCCATAATGTCTCCCCCCCCCCGAGTATTGGATCGAAATGACCAAGACATGCTAGGTGAGTCTCTAAATAATGGTATGGGCACACATCCCCATGATTACTTGCTTCAGAAGCAAGAATGTAGCTTCTCCATACTGCAGGATGCAGGCTTGCTCAGACTACAGGCTGGCTCAGTCACGAAACAGACTGCTAGCTTGCTCTGCCCAAGGAATTAACTGCCTCAACCTCACTTCTTGAAGAATTGAATGATTGAATGCAAGGGACACAAAGGTAGCTAATGGTTTATGGGTTTCCCCATTGACATTTGGTCTCACCTTATTATCTCAGGAGATTGACTAACTCCCATCCCTATTCCTTGTGAAATCATGCCCCCATCTCTTACGTTGCAATGCATAGCTAGATATGGTATTTTATTAAATTTAATATTTACATGATGACTTCAAAATATAATGTGCCTAACTTAGCACAATAACCATCAACATCAACCTTGATCACCGACACACAAAACACCAAATCAATGGTAGGGCCTTGGCCTTGAGCTCCTCGCCATGATTTCAATACAATATTTACATCATGTATAATTTCAATACCATGGGATCAAAACCAGGGTGTTACATTCCCCTCCCCCTTCATTAGCACTCTCCTCAGTGCTTTACAAAATTGAACAAAAATGGATGTGCCAATCGCATGGCATCCTCCAGCTCCCACGTAGCCTCATCTGGACCATAGTGCTTCCACTGCACCTTTACCTGTCCAATGACTCGATTCCAAAGCACTGTGACCTTGTTGTCGAGGATGTGCAATGGCTTGGTTTGGAACTCTCCCTCAGTTTCCACCTGGATCGCATCCCAATTTATCACATTGTTAGGATCATGTACATATTTATTAAGCAAAGAAACATGAAAAACATTATGAGCACTAGTGCTAGCAGGCAATGCAAGTCTATATGAAATTATCCCTATTCTTTCAGTCACTTTAAAAATCCCACAATATCTAGATGACAGCTTGGCACAACTTTCAAGATTCAAGGAACTCTTCCTTAGCCTCACTCTAAGGTAAACATGATCCCCAACACTGAACTCTCTATGCACTCTATGCTTATGTGCATAACGTTTCTGTCTATCTTGGGCTGCTTTCATGATCTGCCTGATCTTTGCAACCTCTTGCTCCATTTCCTTGAGAAACTATGGACCAAGCATGATCATGTTCACTGGATTATCCCACGTCACTGGTGTCCTACACCTTCTCCCATACAGAGCTTCATATGGACTCATTCCCAATGATGCTTGTTTCCCATTATTATAGGCAAACTCTACCAAGTGTAAATAATCTTCCCACTTGGATGGTTTGTCCATCACATACTATTGACACAAACTCAGTCGATAGGGGTGCACTCTCTGTCGACACCCAAACCACCGCGATCTCCCTGAGCAACGGCCCAGACAGGTTTTACCCCTTCTGGCAACACCTGCAAAGCAAATGAAGTCCCACCCGAGATGTTCGAGGGAGAGCTGACAAAACCAAGTTTCCATAGAATGAGAGAGGACCATGTGCATATAATTATACACTTATCACAACATTATTCAACCGATCTAATCGTTCAACTTATGCATTAACAGAACCATATCATCTTCAACAGATCACATTATTATACCAAAACTGCAATAAACATACTGATGCACAAACAAATATAATAGAATAACATCATTTAAAGCAGGGAAACATCGCATCATTTACAGATCCATGTCGTAGATACTGCATTCATAATTGAGTCACAGAAGACAGTAAAACAGGAAAACAGAAAAGGACACAATGATTCTCTTCAACTTCCATCCTGTCATATTAACTTCCGCACAAAACCACAGATTGTCCAAAATAGTTCTTCAGTACACAAATCACAGATCTCAATTCATGCACAAATTTTACATAACATGCAAAAAAATTATCTCTCAAGGTGATCCAAAGTGTTCTAACACTTGCAACTCTACATCTACTTATAGGCTTGCACCTTTACAATCAAGGTCCACTTAACTAACTTTCTAACTAACTCTTAACATATTCTACAAAATATGACCACAATTCATATAATGCAATCTAAAAAGACCAAAATTCATAAAATAATATAACTCTGACTTGCACGGTATCTTTGATCTTGTGCAACATCCATGATGTTGCACAACTAGCTTATCCCAAAACCCCTGCCAACAGGCCCCCAACAAAATCTTGTGGCTCTCCCTCGAGCCACGTCAGCTGGACATGTTTTACTCGGTGATCTTCTACTGGAATTTCACATATTGCTGATTGATCTCTTTGACTTTCTCTTTAACCTTCTCAGCGATCTCTTGGATCCCTATCAATTCATGCTTTAGCGGATGTTCAACCATCTTCTCAACAACCTCCTTCTTTCCTTCCTGCATGGCCTACAGCACAAAAATTGTCTTGATGGAAAGCTGCACTCCAAGATATTGGAACTCGTCTAACTGCGTACCGTGTTTCCTCTTACGCTCTTGGGATTTTACCACGCACTGTTGCGACTCCTTCAGTTCCATAGACTTGGTGATCTGAATGATTGGTGGCAGCATTCTCAATGATCTCTTCAATGTCTCCACCTGCCCTTCTGCCTCCTGTAACTACATGGTCAATTGTGCCAACTGCTCGTCCTAGACTACACTACCCCATTATTACATAGTTACTTCCGTTACCTTCTTTGCTTCCTGCTCCATCTCTTCGAGTTGTGTTGCCACATCCTCTATGGTGCTCTTCCTCTCTGTGATTTGTTCAAGTGGTGTGACTGGATGTACCAGAGCATTCAAAATGTTAATGTTGCACTCCAAATATGTAATGATCGTCCTGAGTCGCTGCACTTTGGATTCTGCATCCTCGTCCGCAGCAGCTTCCAACACTCATTGACATACTTCAGAGATTACATTTTCCAACTGCACCCTACGATCCTAAAGTTGTGCCTTCTCAACTACTATTCGATCTTGCTCCTTTTTCAGCTCCTCAATCTCCTTAGCGCTCTTGGCCCTCAACTCCTCTCATGCCTTCTTCAACGCTTCAACCTCTCTCTACGCTTATGCTTCCTTATCTTGCGATTGCAAAAACTGATCGTTGATGCTCTGTTCTCTATTTGCCAACTCCCGATTGGTGACTCTTTGCATGTGAACCAATATTTGTGTGGAAAACACATTGATGTCGATCCATAAGTCCTTGAACTGCTGCAAGGAGGCATTCAAATCCTCATAGTTGGTCTCAATCCCAATCGGGGGAATTTGAACATTCTGAACCCGCGACCCAGTGATGATTGATCCAAAGTCTTGCATAGTCGCTACCTCTGGTACTTTCTTCAAAAATACATCATATAATGAATCAAGTTGTGTTCTTACCTCAGCAAATCCCTCTTGTGCTAATTTATTCATCTCTTCGGCTACCGCATTTGTTGCATCTATAATCTCCTTAATGAGTCAATTCAACTATGCCTCCATCCCTGGTGCAGCGCTACTTGTCACACCATGTTCATGTCGCATCTTCGTTATGGATTCTTCAGACTTGTGCTCTACGTCTGAGTCCGTTGGGGTACGCGAAGACTCTTCATAGGAATCATGGTGACTTTTTTGGTCATCCTAATGCACGGGATCAACTGGTGCATTTGCTGGAAGTCCTATCGATACTTCCTCCAAGCTGATTGGTTCTCTCCATGCTGCAGGCCAATCATTAACAATTATCTCCAAATCTGCATCAAACAGCTTATATGTAATCGGTAGCCACTGATTATTTGGGTCACGTCGTGCTTACACATGAATGGTGTGTGGGCCGATCGCAAATCGAACAATCCTTTGATACTTCATCGTAGCTTCTTCGGATAACTGTAGAACTTTCACAGCTGATGCCTACAACACTTCCAATAGATCCAAAATTGAATAGCACAGTCCTTCAATCTTTCAGGTTCCTTTACCTAGTAGAGGCTTTGGTAGCGTGCACCCTTACAAACTTTTACTACCTCTACATGCATGCCTTGATAATCATCTGGCTCCATCCAAGCCACAAGCGCAATCAAGATCAACAACCAACTATATGTAAACAACCAATCTCCATCCTGGACTGCCACTGCGTCCTCTGCTAATTGGTTCATTAAAAAGAGTGACCGGTTCATCTTTAATCCTTCCACACATTACTCTGCACACACAATTACCCCCAATTTACATTTAATGGGGTGGTTCTTCCTGACTACTTTGCTGGCCAAAATCCTTTCTCCCATGCGCACCACCTTATCATTGATACTATCGTTGTGGTAAGCCTGCCCATTGCGCTGCAAACCGTAGCAATTCTTCAACTTTACTGTGAGCCTCTTGTCATTATCTTTCCCTTTAAAATACTATGAGGGGTCTAGCCCATCCTTAGGCAGCCCCATGATGTCTAAGATCAGTGCTACCATGGTTGTGACTGGTGTGTCTAGCCACAAATTTGCACCATGAAAACAGGCCAACAACTGCTTTACACAGGAATTTTCCTCATTCAACCACCCAAAATGTGACATGTTAATCAGTCCCAATAGTCCCTCTTTTTCTAAGCCATGCACCCAATCCTGTGGAATGCGCAATATCGGGTCACCTACTACTGCTATTATCAGCATGTATGTTTCCTCTGTAACGTCCCTGTGGTATCGCTGACATATTTACTTGGCACTTCTGATTCTTGGTGAGCTTCCTATTTTGCGCACTAGGTAGACATGGAGGTATATAGCCAAATATATCGTTAGCTATACTAACTGGTCTTCCTTGAGCTATACTAACTGCTACAATCGTTCCTCTAGTGCTACTTCATCATCCATGCCTGTCGCTATTGTAATGCGCAAACTTGGAACAATGTACTCCATAAGCATGACTCCCTCTTGCCCATACACCAATTTGAATCGTGTTTGTCCTGTCAATCTCTTGCAAGTGGTGCGATATACCCACAAGCCTGGTGGAATCTTCAAATCCCAGTCATCATGGTTAGCATTACACACCTTTGTAAGCGCATGCTCCAGCACTTTGTTGAATTCCTACACTGTCCCATTCGCATGTGGATGATATGGGGTACTCTTCTTATGTTGTATTTGGAGTTCCTCTGTTAATGCGCTAACTATGCGATTGATGAAGTCACTCCCCTAGTCACTCATCAATATCCTTGGGCACCCGAATCGAGTCACAATGTTGTCAAATAGGAACCTTGTTTTTGTCGCAGCAGTACAATCCACAATAGGTGTGACCTCTGCCCATTGTGTTAAATAGTTTTTCGTTGTAATTATGTATCGTGCACCGGTTCTCTTTCGAGGTGGGTTGATTGGTCCCACAAATTCCATAACCCATTTATCAAATGGTTGCAATGTCACCTGAGGTACCAGCAGCATCGCATCCCTCCTTGATGGTTTTCCAGTTCTTTGATAGACATCAAAGGTCTGTGCATAATCCATCACATCAGTATGAAGAGCGGGCCACCAAATCCCTATGTGAAGCACCTTCCTAGCGTTAGCATGACCTCCATAGTGTCCACTGCCAACTAGAGCATTTGTATCTGCCAATATCTACCCTTGTTCATATGGTAGGAAACATCACTGCAAAATCTCATCTGGTCCTAGTTTATAGAGCTATCCATTGATAAACTGGAAATCTGCGGCCTTAACCACCAACTGTTTCTTCTGACTTGTGGTAAGGTCATCTGGTGTGGTTCCTATCAAAAAAAAACTGAATGATTTGATCATAATAACCATCAACCATGTCAACTCTGAATAGCTGCCCATCTGGTATCCTGTCTTCAATGTTTGTGGGTTCCTCGCGTGTCTCAATTCGAGATAAATGATCAAGGCCAACATTAAAGCAACCCGCCTTCACATTTATCTCAAAATCAAATTCATGAAAGAGAAGTAGCCATCGACATATCTTCCCCCCCAACACAGGATTATTGACCAGATATTTCAATGCAGAATGGTTCGTGAACATTTTGAAATGCCATTCCCAATAGATAATAGAGAAACTTTTGTAGCACATATACCATCACCTGACCTTTCCTTTCTGTGGCCATATAGTTTTTCGCCACATATGACAACTTTCAATTAGCGAAAGCAATCGGGTGATCAAGATATCCTTCCCCTAGTTGTGAGGGCACCACTCCTAGAGCAATGGACGATGCATCCACATGTACATGGAATTCCTTATTCCAATCAGGAAAAACCAGTATTGGTACAGAATCCATCTTGGCCTTCAACGTGTCAAAACTTACTAAACACTCATGAATCCATACGAACACTACATCCTTCTTGAGCAAATTTTCCATCGGAGTTGTGATTGAAACATAACTACGGATAAACTTATGGTAGTATCTCATGTGCCCCAATGTCGCTCTTAGCTGCTTCACATTTGTAGGTGGGGGAAAGCTCAAAATCACCACAATATTTGCGGGCTCAACCAACAGTCCTTGCTTGAAAACTATGTGACCCAACAACATCCCAAAAGGTGCGCAAAAAATACACTTCTTTGAATTCGGCACGATTTGATGTTGTCGACATCTTTCCAGCATCAGTCGCAGGTTCATGAGATGGTCCTTGATTAATCCATAAACTGTCCAGTCATCCATGTAAACTAGCAGGAACTTCTGAATAAAATATTTGAATGCAGCGACAACAACCCGGGAAAATATCACAGACACATTCTTCAACCCAAAGGGGATCAGTGTGTACTGAAAACAACCCCATTCAGTAACAAATGTTGTCTAGCAATGATCCTTGTTCACAATCCTGATCTGGTGATAGCACAAAAATCCATCCGTGAAAGAGTACATTTCTTGACCACCTACTCCTTCTAGAACTTCATCAGTGACTGGTGTCAAAAATGGATCATGCATACACGCATGATTCAGTTTTCTCAGGTTGACACAAATCCAAACCTCACTCATCTTCTTATCTTGGACCTCCATAGGACTGATCCATTTCGATTCTTATAATGGCTCAATTATTCCAGCATCCAACATTATGTCAAGCTCAGCTTTAACTCTCTCATTGTATATCAGATTCAGGCGATATAGCTTCTACCTTACTGGTTTCACATATGGCTCCAAGGGAATCTTCATCTCAGAAAACTTCATAGGGAACAAATCTTGGAATTCATGCAATAGGTTTGTGATTTTTTCCAGCATTTCTTCATCCCAATAGTCCCCAACATTTTCAATCTTTGGGATATCCTTTGTCCCAATGTTGACCTTCCTAGTCTTTAATGGTTGATTCATTAGATCCGTAGGTACGTCAGGTGTAACGACATCCCGAATCACTTCTATTTTCAGAATATTGATATTCCACTAAACATCATCATCATCTGGTCCTCCTGATAAATTGTATCATTCCATCATTGACTCCATCTGACAATGCGCATGCAGATCCACTAGATATGACACCGGAACTATCTTCAAAACAACACCACAGATGCACTACAATGCATTATGAACATATGGATTGGCATCCGTGAAACTGAAGGTGTGAGTGAAACAAACCATCAATTCCTCCCAGGTAGTGATCTCTCTACACGACTCAGCTGATACATACCAATATCGTGTCATTTCATCCAATGTGTGGACAAAGGCATGGCCCCACTCATCCTTTGTTTGTGATGCCCACAAGGTCTGAGACTCAATCAGATGATCACCAGGGCTATTCTTCCCATCGTACGTTCTAGCGTGGTACACTTATGCATCTCCAAAGCATATTGTCATCAATATTCCACACTGTGACCATCTAGTGATCAACTTCTTATGGGTCACCCACCAATATGTTGGATTAGCCTTCGACGCTTCATTCAACGCCAGCAACCGTTTTGGTTCTGACACCTTATCTTCGAATTCAACAAGAAACTTAGATAACTTAGGAAGTATTTCATATATTGGTAACTCAATAATCTCAGTCACAATGCGACACAACGATTGCGTGATCAAACCAAACTTCCTTAGCAACACCTCATGCATGCGATTTTACCACTTGTCTAAAGCATCATCAGAATCACAAGACCCAGAGCTAGAGTCGCGCCAATGTTATAGTTGATTTTACCACTTCAGGTGAATCACACTTGTATGGCCTTCCCCTATCCCTCTGCAGACTCCTTGGACCCCTTGGACCATTTTTTTTCCTTTGATGTTTCCTTGACCATCCCTATAAACATGTGAAAATTAATACACGCAACTTTTAACCCCTAATCGTGTATATAGGCAGGTTTGACCCCTAAAACTGTGTACATCGAGATGTGTGCAAAATCCAAATCCTTTTGGAGTTTTCCTTGACATGGATCCAACTCACTTGAATTCTGGCCTTCCATATGTCTTGAGATCGCTCGGATTCGACCTTTCATTACCCCTTTGAAAAGCTATATAAGGAACTCTTTGATACATTGAAGGCATATGAGAGAATTAAGAGAAAAGAAACTATAGTCCATTGTTGTCAGAACTTGTGCTTGAGTCTGCATCCCTTTGTCCCTTGGAGCACTTTTTTGTTCTTCCCAAGCTTTCCTTTTTCTTGTGAGCTTGCTATCGAGAGATGGAGGATTGAGGTGGTCGAGGCCCAAGTGGGGGATTCAGTTTCTCCGATTCACAGATGTGCTGACAGAGGTTGTATCCATTGTAATCTATGATTTTATATTAAAAGAAATATATTTACCTGTCCAATGATGTATGTTTGAATGAATATTTTATCCATGGATGATTTCAACTGCTTATACATTGTTGATTATATGTGTTAGAATAAATCTAGCACCAATATATATAGTATGCTTGTCTTGTTTACTTGTTGTTGAGGAAGTGATTTATCAATTCAAGTGGAAGTTTGAAAGCTCAACGGGGATCTACTTCAACCGTCTGGAATAAGGTATGAGGTCTGATCCTTTAGTGTTAGATATTTGATTTCTATTGCATATTGGAGAGGATTGATTTCTAGAGTCAAGCTGTCTGTTGTGGTACCCCAAGCCATAGGAATTTCTCTCTGTAACATAATTGGCGACTCCGCTGGGGAGTTCCTAGTAGTTTTCCTTTGGGGTTTTTTTATCGGCATTCAATGACTTTGAATTGCTCTTTTTCTCTTGTTTCTGTGTCGGGTCTGGGGGCATGTTTTCCTGGTAGTGTCTGATTGGTGTGAAGTTTGTCTCAGCTTGTCCATTTGCCTTTATTTTTATGCACCTTTCTTCCTGTATGCGAGTTTTTAACTCACAGTCGCGTATATACGCGGGTTTCACTGCTATTTCCGCGTACACACACGGGTTTACTACGAACAGTCGTGTATGCCCTTGGTTTTTCCTTCTATAGGAAGTTGGATGGTTGCTGGGTGAATTTTGATGATTGTTGAGTCTCCTTCAATACTGCTAGAGTCTGTATACACCTCTATTTCTGACTAGAGACATTTTTTTTAGGGTAAAATTTCTTTTTTGAAGAATGTTCTTGTCATTGCATTTTCGATTTTTTGTTTTGGGATTACTGCATTAGATTTCTTTTACCTTAGTACTTTTCTTGAGTGTTGCTTGAGTGTGCTTGCAGAGTCTGGGGGTTGTAGAGCCATTCTTTTGCTTTAATATCTCATTTTTATTTCAAAAAATCCAAAAATATTTGCTTATCATCATGCATTGCATCTTGCATTTTGCATAGTACTTGCACTAGATTTGCTTTGGAGTATTAGTCAGGATTTCATATAGGAAAGCTTGCATTTATCATTTGAATAAAATTGTGCATTTCACGTAGTAGCATACCCTGTTTTTCATGGACACAATGCATTTGCATTGATTGTTAGGTGTGCATTTTGCTTCATGTTGTGTCATAACGCCATTAGTTGCACGGTCATATACTTCTTTTGAGTAATAAAGCCAATTAAAATCAACGCTTAAATTACAATGAACTACACTATTTCATTTGATAGGGTTCACCAACAAGATTAGCTTTTAGGGTCTTGGAATAGTTCATTGTAAGTAAATTCTCCAAGACCACTAAACAACAACAGGTATGTCTCTGTCTAGGTGAGTGTGTGAAATTCCTTGGTATAACCAGTGTTTCTCAGGATCCTCCTCTCAAAAGGGAGTTAAGCACGAGGCAGTGTGAGAGGTTATTGATTAGGATGACCCCTAGTCATAACTGAGTAGCACCAAAGATATTTCCAAGATTGTATTCGTATCTGGGGGGCTCTTTCGAGCGTTTTGGGCTTTGCTACCCTGCCCATACGGTCAATCCGGCCTGCGACTGTCTGCCTGAGCATTGATTATATTGAGGTGAACTTAGTGGCCTTACCTAGGATATCAAGGGGGTACTCTACAGGGGTTATTCTGCGGGTGTCCCATCCAGGTTGGGGTCGGACATCACAGTCGCTTTACGCGTTGAAGCTGAGGGCCACAATAATTAGTTACGTACATTCGCTTATTGTGTATGGGAGTCTCAAGCCTCTCCTAGGCGAGACATACCTGCTTCATTCGGGAGCTCACTTATCCTACCCTTGATTGCTTGTGGTTGGCTTTAGATTTTATTGGTTATTGCTCTGTGCACGTTAGCTTGCCTAGGGTTTGCGTAGATAGAGAGCCTTTTATATTTTTGAGTCATTGTGGATTCGGGTGCGGCTCCGCACCGTTCTCGTCGTTTAGCAGGACTTCTGCCTTCTACATCTCCTCCTCCTTTGGGAGAGAGAAATAGATAGTCTAGGCGGACTAATTCGCACATTGATTCACACACAATGGGAGACCATGTAGAAGGTATTCCTGAACCACCTTCTCCCATTCAAGTGGAAGATGGGGAGTTTAGTCCTAACTATGATCCTTCACCTAATTTGACTGAGTTAGGTCCTGGGATTTCTGAGATAGGTACTTTTCATGATAGACCTACTTACTCTAGTGTTGATCCCCCATTGACACATCACCGGTATGGAATGCGGGAGGATGATGAGACTCATTTTTAACCCGCAAGCACTAGTTATGGTAGTTATGGTATGTCTGATTTTCCCACACATGTTTTGGAATTCCATGTCGAGTCTGAGTTTCAGCCTAACACTATGCCTGGGGCACTCTCATTCCTTACCATGCGGAGAGGTTTGGGAGCACAAGTCACATTGCACCTTCCAACTCGGTTGTGGAAGCTACATCACATATTCCTCCTAGGTCAAGGGTTAGTGATCCTATTAGGATACCAGATCCAAGATGAGTGACTATAGGGAATAACATGTACATAATTACACAGGTCCCTTCGTCCTCTATCCCTAGTTCTTCGAATGTTCACCCTCCACCTCATTCACGTGGTCCTTCGGGCTGGAACGTTGCTACGAGTCATGTCCGTACTGTGGTTACTCGACCAGTTGTGTCTCAGGTTGAAGCACCGCCCATTGTTTTAGGAGGTCATGTTCATACTTCTAGAGTTCATATTACTACTTCCGAAGTGGATGTTCCTACTTCTGAAATGTATATTCCTATTTCCGGAGCGTATATCCTACTTACAGAGTGTCTCATGGGACATCTCATGCGATGACTTATGGACCGTATTATGGGACGCAGTATGGACAAGGTTCTTCACCTTATGGGTGTGGGTATCAAAAACCCACTTACTCTCCAAATTACATCTTTGTAGCTCCAAATAGTCAAGGTACACCACACTATGGTGCTTCCATGCCACCCTATACGGGTCAAACGGGAGGAGGGCACTATGGCCAAGGCCATGGTGGTTATGGTAATCAGACCTATGTGAATCAAAACTATCAAGGAGTGGTCCATCGACCTAATCATCCTAGGCTCCCTTTCCTCGTAACGCTGAATCTTCCTGACTTGTCGAGATTAACGAATGATCCTGTACCTCATGACCCAGCTTAGCCGGCTGTCCCTACTAAGCTTCCCTCGGACATACCCAAATTCGAGGGCAAATCGAGAGAGGATCCGAGTGAACATGTTACTACCTTTCATCTATGGTGCTCTTGGAATTCCTTACATCAGGACTCAATCCATTTACGGCTGTTTCAACGCACACTTACAGGGCCTGCCACGAAATGGCATATAGAGCTACCTAGGGGGGCATTCGCTTTGTTCGATGACCTAGTGATGAATTTTATTAACCAATTCCAGCTACCAATGTGTTATGATGTTGTTATGGAACTCTTGTCGACATTTTGGTAGGATAAAGCCACACATATCTCGGATCATATCCAAGAGTGGCATAGACGGAAGAGATTGATTAAAGCCTTTATACCACTGAAATTCCTCCTCGAATGGTTCCTTAAGTCGATATTGCCATATATAGCGAAGGATGTTTCTACATCTGGAGTGCAAAATTAGGAACAAGCCATTTTTAGGGCACAGGAACTAGATTTTATTTATGCTCAATCCGGTTTGTTATATGAGATCATTCCCAATGCTCCGCATTCTAGTTTCGACCCCAAAGTTAAACCTGGACCACATGCCGATGGCATTGTTGGTTGTGCAAGTGCTAAACCTACAGATTCGGTTGCAAAACAAGTCATTCAATTGTCAATCAACCAATCTGTTTCGGGACAAGCCACGACTTCATCTCAACCCGCCCGAATGGCGAGTGTGCTTTCAGTGCAATCATTGGACCAGAAGGGTAACCAGCAGCCCGGATGGAATAAAAATAAGGGTAAGAATAATCTTAAGGGTGGCAATAGGAATGAAAATGCTAATAATAATGACAAAAACGGCCGTAATTCTAGGGGGAACAAGCAAGCTAAACGTAAGGTTAAATTTCCTTGCAAGTTGTGTAAGGAAGATCACCTCACTTACTTGTGCCCTCGTATCGATGAAGCCTCGAGATTCTTAGCGCAGGGCCCAGCTATGCTGACTAACCCTTTACCTCACAATCAAAATATGAACTCGAGGACCCATGATCAGTCTGGTGGTGATCAAGATCTGCCGGAGGGTAGTGGTCGTGGTTGCATTAACATGGTATGTGCTGCGAAAGTTGTGACCCATGCGAAAGACTATGGCTCATCACAACCCAACCTAGGAAAGGAACCTGATCCACCAGGGACTCCTTTGTGTATTGAAAAACCTGTGGATAAACCTGAAGCTATAACTCGCATTCCTAAGGGAGTCCTTAAGCGTTCAAGGCAGAATCCTAATTCTCGAGCCGCCCACAACTATTATGTTTTCGAGGATTTGGGACACACTCCTTGTGCAATGTCTGCACTAGAAGTACTTCAGAGTTGTCCTTCACAAAGGAAGGATTTAATTTTTTCCCTTGGTGTGAATGATGATAATTCTTCCTTTGTGATTAAATTTGAAACCGCAGGACTTCAGCCTTGCTTTCCTTACTATGTGTCTCTTTTGATTCATGTAGAATGTCTTAACATGACCGTTAAGCGCACTGTGATTGACGAAGGCACTGCTGCTTCTGTGATGTCTTTATCATGTTGGAAGGGTTTAGGTTCCCCTGAGTTGTCTAAATCCATGACCATGTTAACTTTGTTTGATGGGAGATTGTTTAGGCTGCACGGGATCCTTCCTTCCCTTAAGGTCCATTTGGGAGGGAATACCATTGCGATAGAGGTCGAGGTGGTTGATGCGCTCCTTGACTACAATCTCTTGTTGGGTAGGAATTGGATGTACAGTACGCAAGCCGTAGGTTATTCCCTATTTCACGTTGTATTCTTTCCATTTAACGGGAATATAGTCATAATTGATCAAACATCATTCAAGAATCCATCGGTTACCGCATCTTCGGGAGCTTCGATCCCAATTGTAGACCACTCTCAACCGAAAACTGGGAGTGTGGGTGTGGGCATGTATCCATCCCTCATGGGAAGTTTTATTTTTCTTGCACCTATCCTTATGATAGGGTCTAGTTCTAGTGAGGCTTCGACATCTGTGAGATCGGTTTCTTTTCGCACAAGTCATATGGAAGATCCTTGGATTCTTCCTACACCGAATACTTCGAGTGAGCCCATCGTGATAGACGTGTTGTTTCCTGCAACTATGGTAGCTTCTCAAGCTAATCTTGAGTGTGTTGCAGAGCCCAATCCTTCCTCTTTGCGGACGGAGGAAGAGGACCCTTATGTGCTGCCTGCATGGGCAGTACAGTCTTCTCATGCACACGATTTCCTTGATAGTGTTTTTCCTTCAGACGAAGCAATTATTGAGGCCATGTCCGAAGTTGAGCCACCATGGGGAGAGCTCCATCATAGATCTTACTTTCTTCCCAAGCTTGACCACTCGGAGCGTGAAGAATTTAGGCAGGTTCTTAGTGAGAGAATTGGTAGTCCTATGGTTCCATTAAGCTCTCCTAGTACGATGGCTGAGGGAAACATGGCAAATATATCTCCAACGATTCCTATCAATATCTCTCGCGATCCCGGCAGAATAGAGAATGTCTATATTGGGGCATAATGTTCCCATGCTGAGATTCAAGAATACACCGAGCTATTTAAATAATTTCGTGATATCTTTGCTTGGTCTTACGATGAAATGTCAAGTATCAACCCTCGCATTGTTGAACACGAGATTAAGACTTATCTCAACGCTAAGCCTGTTCGACAATGCTTGTGTGCAATGAATCCTAGGAAAGCACCCGTGATTAATGTAGAGATAGAGAAACTGTTGAAAGTCGGTTTTATCTATCTCGTTCCCTTAACGGAGTGGATTTCAAACCCCGTTCTGGTTGATAAGAAGCAGGGAGTGATCCACATATGTATTGATTTCTGCGATTTGAATTGTGCCTGTCCTAAGGACAATTTCCCCACACCATTTATTGATCAGATTTTGGATGAGTGTGTGGGCAGCGAGGTTTTTTCCTTTATGGATGGATTTTCCGGATATAATTAGATACAAAATAAACCTGAGGACCAACATAAGACTGCATTTATTTGTCCTTGGGGAACTTTTGCATATCGAAAAATGCCTTTTTTGCCTTAAAAACGCCAGAGCTACTTTTCAGCGGGCCATGACCTTGATCTTCCATGATCTCAAATCGATTATTGAAGTCTTTTTGGATGACCTTGCTGCTCATTCCTGTATGAGAATGCGTCATTCCTATCATTTGAGATTGGTATTTGAAAGGTGCCACCATTATTTGGTTAGGTTAAATCCTCACAAGTGCATCTTTTGTGTGAAGTCTGGTCGCTTATTAGGATTCATCGTTTCTAAAGAGGGTATAAGAGTCGACCCTTTGAAGGTTGAGGCAATACTTCAGTTTTCTCCCCCGAAAAATATTCATCATCTTCAATGTTTGCAAGGCATGGCAAACCTCTTACGGAGATTCGTTGTCAATTTTTCCAATTTGACTAGAGGCTTCATGCGACTTTTGAAGAAGGACACCACCTTTTGTTGGGATGAACGAGCCCAGGAGTCCTTTGATGTGCTCAAGCGATCCCTAGCATCAACCCCGGTGATTAGTCCCCCAGACTATAGCCATGGTTTTCTACTTTATGTGGTCATGTCCATGGAGACGATTGGTATGGTTTTGGTTCAAGAGGATGAGGAGCTCCAAGAGCATGTCATATACTATCTGAGCCATAATCTTATTGGAGATCCGTTATTCTCATGTTGAGAAGCTTGACTTAGCTACTGCACATGCGGTTCAACGGTTGAGACATTATATTCTCCTTCGCCAGACCTTGGTTGTAGCCCATGTCAATCCATTTCAATTCATCCTCACTCGAAGGATGATTGGGGGAAAATATAATAAATGGATTGTCATCCTGCAAGAATTCGATCTCGAGTTTGTTTCGGCAAAATCTAAGAAATCGTTAATTTTTGCAAAGCTTATCTCGGGCTTCCCAAGCGAGGCCAAGGAGTTGGTTTGTGAAGATACGTTTATCAATGAGCACATCTTCTTAATCTCAAATTTAGACCCATGGTATGGGGATATCATTATATATTTACAAACATTGAAGGTCCCTACTCACCTCTCACAGGATGAACAACGACGATTACATCACATGTCTAAGAATTACCTCATAGTGGATAACACTTTGTACCGTCGTGGGGTAAATTCCATTTCACAACGTTGTTTAACTCATGAAGAGGCTGAGGTAGTGCTGAATGATTGCCACAGAGGGGCATGTGGTGGTCATTTATCTGGGCATTCTACAGCCCAAAAAATCTTAAGAGAGAGTTATTTATGGCCGTCGATCTTTAAGGATTGTGTAGATGCAGTCAAGGGGTGCCACCCTTGCTAGCTGTTTGCACATAATATGCACTCGAAACCTACCCCGTTACATCCCATCATCACCGTCGATCCTTCACTAAGTGGGGGCTTGATTTTATGGATTGCAACCCAGATTCAGTTGGGGGGCATCATCATATCATAGTGGCTATTGATTACTTCACGAAATGGGCTAAGGCTATGCCTACAATTAAATCCGACAGTGAGACAGCCGCGCACTTTGTATTCAACCAGATTATTACTCGGTTCGGGATTCCGAAAGAGCTTGTCACTGACCATGGCTCGCACTTTCAGAATCGTATGATGGAAGAGTTGGCATCAAAGTTAGGGTACAAACAAGAGCATTCCTCCTCTTACTACCCTCAAGTGAATGGACAGATAGAAGCAGTGAACAAATCACTCAAATCCACTCTCCAACGAACCATCGCACAAAGCAAGAATAATTGGCACATTATGTTATATCCTGCTTTGTGGGCTTATAGAACCGTTGTTAAGACTGCCATGGGTTTTCTCCATATCAAATTGTACACGGAGTGGAGTTGGTATTGCCAGTTGAATGCGAGATTCCTTCTTTGAAGCAAGCCATAGATCTCTTACCAGACACTTCACCATTGGAAGAGCATTTGGTCCACCTTGAGCAACTTGATGAGCAGCGTTGGGATGCCTTGGTGGCTGTAGAGGTAAATAAGCATCGCGTAAAGGTCCAGTACGATAAGTCTGTCTGTCCAAGGAGGTTTAGTGAGGGAGACTTGGTCCTTTTGTGGGATCAATCGAAAGAACCCTTGGGGGTAGGAAAGTTTAACCCCATGTGGCGTGGTCCTTACATCGTCAAACATGTGTTAGAGAAGGGCGCTTATGAGTTAGTGGATTATGAGGAGATATCCTTGGCGAAGCCTAGAAATGGGCTCTATCTCAAAAATTACTATGCATGATTTTTAGCCAAGGCTGGTTATTGTATATTATTGTACATTTTTGCATAGGTAGGTCTTTTTCTTATAGTGATCGGGTTTGTGATTAGTTTCCATTTCTTTTGGCAGATGTCAAGGGAATCTTCCACCTTCATAGGATTCGCAAATAATGCAAACCGTCACACTCAACACTCAGCCTCTGCTGCTTGGGTGATTTATACTCCTATGGGTCAGGTATTGTCTTCAGGAGGTGTAAGTTTACAGCCATCTTCAAACAATGTAGTGTCGTTATTGAGCTTCTACGAGATGGCATTATACATGGCGTTCTCTCTCTTGAGGTACGTCTTGATTCGGAGTTGGTAGTGTCACAGCTTAATGGTTTGTACCATGTTAGAGATTCGACATTATTAAGAAGATTCTTACGTGTGAGACTATTAGAATGGCAATTTGACAATATAACATACATACATATTCCAAGAATTAATAATCATGTTGCTGACTCATATGCTAACTACGTGTTAGATTGGAATTTGTTTCATACACAATAAATTCATCACAAACACAAATTTTTACACATGTAAATAAATAAACCGATCATCATAAAAAAAATTATAAACATCCAAAATGTGGTAATACATAGTGTCATGATACAAAAATGGGGCTCTCGAGCCACCAAAATATAATACACGATAATAAAAAATGTATCGCTCCCAGGTATCTAAGCTTGTGGAGGAGGAGGGGGGTTGTGATTGTGGAATTTCACTATGACTCTATCTAGCCGTCAAAATAACCGCACCCATGCTCGTGGTACACCCAGCACCTGGCGTTACATGGCCTTAGGCAAGTCCTCGACTTGAACCATGGGTACTCCTTGTGTCAGCCTCATGAAGTTGGTATGAATGCTTTGGAGCGTCCGCTCTTCATCCACACCCGTGATACCATCTCCTCTTCCCCACGTCTATGATAATGGAATCCTTCAGGCCGTCGTGGTCCCACATCTGCATGCATATGGCAGATTTCATTATGTGTTGTCACCCAAAAACTTGTCTTTTGATTCCATATAATCAGAAAAGACAAAAAAATTAAATAACTAAAAAATTTTAAAGAGAGGGTTGAGATTCGTTACCTACGTCACCATATGCCGATCCTGGTGGTAGCAGCATGTCTGGGTCTCCTCGAAAATCTATCCCCACATAGGGGTAGTCATCGATGGTAACTATCTGTCATCGCCACCGCGAAAATAAATCAGTTGGATAGGGGTTGGAAACCCTACCTCCACCCATTCTACGCATCACATCCACCCAACGCCGTTGGGCTGGATCTCGAACCTCGTGTAGAGGAACGTCAACTCTAGGGCTCAATCCTGGAACATGATCGAAGAAAAACATGCTCAGTATGCTACTGAAACTGAAGTTTCGCACTCTGCCCATCTTACACTCACTGAGCTAGTGTTTCTTGTTGCCCAGTAGTGCAGTGCTCCAATCGTATACCGTGGGTCTCATGCACTCCACTGCATAGAACATTAGAGGCCACAAGGCTTGGTGGAGTGAAGCCAAGCCTGCTATCCTGCCTAGTGTCAGTAGGATGGCCTTTAGGCCCAACACCTGTATGGAGTTAGTTGGGATCTGACTCCCCACCTTCCCCGTGTCCAGATAGCAGTACACCGCAATGTACTCATCTATAGTCAGGCCACCTCTGGGCCCGCGAGAACATAGGTTTACTACTTCCCCCCGTCGAGAAAATCCAGTAAGAAAGTATATGTCCTCCACCTCTATGGTGAGGGACATCTCGTCTATCTGGAATGACTCTGAGTCTGGATCCCAGTAGTCCACCAACATCTGCAATAGTCCTGGTTTGGACCTTAAGCCACCAAGACACCAAAATTTGTAGATCCCACTTGCACGTAACGCTTGTTGAGGCATTAGATCGACACTTACTGCCTCTTATACATCACCATGTTAACATTCTCTCCATTCTAGGACCATCCTACACAAAAAAATTGAATTTTTCCCATTATAACACTTGAAAAACTTTAAGCACGGCCGCATACGCGACTATTTTCCAAACAACTGCGTATGTACGCGACTATGAGGGCATTTTTTGTGTATATCCAGCCCTATACATGGAAAAACCCTCGATTTCCACGTGGGCTACAGTGCCTATTTTGAAATGGCCTAGAAAATCAAATACACCATGGAATTTGACAAAAATTGCATCAAAATGGAAGATTGGAGCATGGGTAAGTACCTGGAAAAAACGATAGTGGATTCCGTCGGCTGGATCTCCTAGAATTCGCTGTTGAAGTTTTGAGCTCAAATGGGTAAAAATTTCAAATGTTTAATAATGTTTTGAATGTTTTACTATTTATAGAAAATTTTCAAATTTCTGAAAATTTTTACCCCCTTTCCTATAGTTTGGACCGTTTCTAATCCTTTTGGACCATTTTTGGACTAATTTATGATGTAGGAGACCTTTTTGAGTGTTGTTTCAGCCGTTGGATTGACCCGTTCGTGTTGATTTTAGGTATCATATCTAAACTGGCATATAGGTTAGGTTTTATCACCGTTTGCATTTTGCATAACCTTATGATCGTTTCATTATAGCCTTAGGTACGAACCCACTCTATTATGTCACAGAACCTTCTTGTTGTTTTAGAAGTGGCATGATATGAGTGGTAGAGCTTGACCTTACATGGGTATCCTAGTTAGCGACTTATTTGCATTTGGTGCCCATGCTGACGTTTTGTCCCTTAGGGTGTGGGAGTCCGTTGTATAGTATTGCCATGACATTTCACAAGAGCCTCATACTCCTCTTGATCTTTTGCTGGCCTGTTTCCCTTAGGAATCCCTTATGTTAAGTTGTAATTGCATTATCATGAGCTTTGCCTGCCTTATTGAATCTTACACCGGCTTCCCTGACATTGATTTTCAGCCATATAGCTCGAGCTTGTCTCATGTCTAGCCATGCATAGCCATTTTATATATCCTTTGTAGCTTGATTCCCTATTTTTACTGGGAGGGGATTTTCCCCCGAGTGTTGCTATCCTACACATGTATCCTTGCATTGAGCATAGGTATGTTCCACTGCTTGGAACTAGTTTGTTTTCCTATATGACACTCATCTCCTCCTAGTCTGTAACTATAAAGCAGTTTTATTCTTTTTCAAGCTTTTTAAATATTTGAAAAAGTCCAAAAAAAAAATTAAAAAACCAAAAAGCCGGACAAGGAAAGATGTTATATTTTGGCAGCTGTCGAGTTGTGTCGCCTTTGAACATAGCACTGTATATCACATCCACTGGTTGGGTTTATAGTTTGACTTTAGGAGCTATACTCATTTATTTGAGTTTATCTCCACCAACTGGTTAAGCTTTCAATCCCCATGGAGCCTCTGTCGATGCCTCCTGTGTCGCAGAGATGTCCCAGTTTGTATATCAAGTCTATGCTGCCTTTATTTAGTCACCATTCGTCGTTATGTTCTTGTTCAAAGGAAGTTGAAACTTGAGTCGGTCATTCCTTAGTTATCTTGACTTTGCATGTCGGCCATTCTCGGTACAGTTACTGGTTCGTGCACCTTATGATCGAGTCCTTCCACATTATATATCTTTGCTGAGTAACTCATGTTGGATGATGGGGGATGCCTTAATGCCCTCCTTCCAGCGGATTTCATCCCATCGATTTCTGATCATTTATTCTGGGATTGGAATCTAGAGTCATTTTTGAGTGCCTTGAGACTTGCAGTCATCAGTGGCAGGTTCTCTCACCATAGACAGTTTTTGGGAATACATCAATGTCCCCTGATCGATGGATCCTCTCAAGTTTTCGACCTCAACACATTTATTCACACTTGTTAGTTTTCACTCTAGTACCTTGATTCCCATTTTCATTATCGATGGGTGATCTCGCGTCTGTTATCGGTATACATCAATGACCGGTAATCAGATGATGGACTACTATGTTCGACCTTGACACCTCTATTCACATAGTAGGACATGTACTCATAGCAGTTTGTGTAGAAGACCTTCCAGATTGGTGGCATCTCTTATATGCTACCTCCTCGATCGTGCCAGTTTTCATGAGATTTCAGCTCTCGTGACTTGATTCCAGTATATGTCACACATTTCCAGCTATTATGGAGATCTTGATCCATTATATATCTTCAGCCATTATGGAGATCATCGTCCTTTGTATATCTTCATCATGGATATTCTGATCTATGTATATTGTACGTGGCGATAACCACTTATGTGATATTTTGTATCATGCCTATTCATGGCCATTGTACTCTTATGTATCTGGGACTGCTATATGTATTTTTAGTTATGTCCAGAGTTGTATCATTGTACTATGCTGATTGGGTGGCCGGTCTTCCATTTGGGATCCTTCATCACTCCACTTCTGGGATGGACTTATAATTTATTTCGGCCATAGTATGACCCCTCTGACCTCACACATTAGGGGGCATCTGTTATAGTTGATTTTACCACATCAGGTGAATCACACTTGTATGGCCTTCCCCTGTCCCTCTACAGACTCATTGGACCCCTTGGAACATTTTTTGTCCTTTGATGTTTCCTTGACCATCCCTATAAACATGTGAAAATTAATACACATGACTTTTAAACCCTTAATCGCGTATATACATGGATTTGACCCCTAAAACCGCGTACATCGGGATGTGTGCAAAATCCAAATCCTTTTAGAGGTTTCCTTGACATGGATCCAACTCACTTGACTTTGGCTTTCCATATGCCTTGAGATCGCTCGGATTCGACCTTTCATTACCCCTTTGAAAATTTGTATAAGGAACTCTTTGATACATTGAAGGCATATGAGAGAATTAAGAGCAAAGAAACTATAGTCCATTGTTGTCAGAACTTGTGCTTGAGTCTGCATCCCTTTGTCCCTTGGCGCACTTTTGTGTTGTTCCCAAGCTTTCCTTTTGCTTGTGAGCTTGCTATTGAGAGATGGAGGATTGAGTTGGTGGAGGCCCAAGTGGGGGATTCATTTTCTCCAATTCGCAGACGTGTCGACAGAGGTTGTATCCGTTGTAATCTCTGATTTTATATTAAGAGAAATATCTTTTCCTGTCCAATGATGTATGTTTGAATGAATATTTTATCCATGGATGATTTCAAATGCTTTTACATTGTTGATTATATATGCTAGAATAGATCTAACACCAATATATATAGCATGTGTGTCTTGTTTACTTGTTGAGGAAGTGATTTATCAATTCAAGAGGAAGTTGGAAAGCTCAACGGGGATCTACTTCAATCGTCTGGAATAAGGTACGAGGTCTAATCCTTTAGTGTTATAGTATTTGATTTCTATTGAATATTGGAAAGGATTGATTTATGGAGTCAAGCTGTCTGTTGTGGTACCCCAAGCCATAAGAATTTCTCTCCGTAACAGCCAAGTAAGTTCCCCATCGACAGTCGGATGGATGTAATATTCTGAAATGTTTTATGCATGATCCCATCCCCTGAAAAATTCATCCTTCACTGGCTCAACATACCTTTTCCCTTCATTGGGATCTATCAGAGCGATGACCTTGATGTCTTTATTTTCAAATTTCATCGTGTGCTTCTTAAAATTGATCACTGCCATACTATCATTGGCCCATCCAATCTCCAACAACGTGGGATAGGATACTCCACCATCGACAACTTCAATGAGATCAAAATCGGCATAGGTCTTCATCCCTTCAACTTCCACAACAAGGTGTGGAACTCACCCAATCGACGTTACTCTGGCCTGGTTAGGCAGCTGCAGCTGCACAGGATACCAGCTCAGCGTTGGGATCCCCATCTTTTTCCATGTCTTCCTTGTAAGAATATTAACATCTGAGCCTAGATCCATGATGACTAAATCTACCTCATACTCCCCAATTTGAATATTCATGCACATCTCTTTTCCTATCTTTTTCTTATGCAAAGAGTTCACTACGAACTATTTTCGTCCCTTGGCCGGTCGATGCAATAGATTCTCAATATTGGTAAGAGCATCGGGATCTCTTTCCAATGACAAGAAACTCTCAAAGAATTTTTGCAAGGTACCATACTGTTGTGATGGTCTTGCTACCAATGTTGTATCAAAAGCAGTGGGAATTTCATAACCATGTAACTTACCAGGATTTATTCCTATCACACCACGTGCTTCAAATAATGTGTCTTTCTCAACATAAATATCAAACTGCACCTTCTTCTTCTCAGCCATCCGAATTTGTGGATGTGGTTTATCTTCTTTCGTCATCGCACCTCTGTGAGTGATGCCCATGACGTCAGGACCATGCGTCCTAGGTTCCGCTAAGATCCTTGTGACAGTTGGTACCTGATTCTTGTTCAATGGAGAATTCACATGTTGATTCATGTTCTAATTTGTATTCTGGTTCTGAATTAGAATTTAGTTCTGGTTCAGATTCTGCAACTAGTTCTGGTTCTGCACTTGATTGTGGTTCTACAACTGGTTTTGATTCTGCAACTGGTTATGATTCTGTAACTGTGGAACATTTCCTTCCTGCCAACTCGCGATCATTTGTGGATAGTTCTCAACAATGTGATCAATAGCGGTACAATACATATACTGCGCTTGCAATTAGGAAGATGTCTCTACATTTCTGGGGGGTACATCTTCCTCATACACTTCTTCATGTTGACATTTTATGGATCTCTTGAGAGTTGCTTCTTCATCGAATGTTACATATCTATTGATTTCCATGTGATGGAATCCAGGAATGTAAATTCTGAATGCCTTGGACACTTCACGGTATCCAACAAATATTCCATTCTTTTCGGAAGGGTCCAACTTGGTTCTTTTATTTTTTGGTATATGAACATATACTGGACAACCAAATATATTGAGGTGACTTACCTCAGGCTTCTTTCCCATGAACATCTCTTCTGGAGTCTTGAATCCAAGAGCACTATGATATATTATGTTTTGTACGTAGACAACAGTTCTTGTTGCTTCTGCCCATAGATGCATTGGAAGATCTTGATCATATATCATTGTCTTCACTGCCTCCATGATGGTTTTGTTCTTTCTTTCCACAACACCATTCTGTTGAGGATTGTGGGGAGTGGTTAGTTCCCTCTTGATTCTGGCATCTTTACAGAAGGCTTCAAACTCTTTTGAAGTATACTCTCCACCATTGTTTTATCGGAGTGTCTTGATTCTCTTGTTTGAAAGATTCTCTATCAAGGATTTGAATTCCTTGAATTTCTCAAACATTTCGCTCTTTGCTTTCAAGAAGTAGATCCATGTCTTTCTTGAATAGTCATCAATAAAGGTAATATAATATTCGAAACCACTTAAATATGTGGAGGACATTGTACCACACACATATGAATGAATCAATTCCAACGTACCTTTTGTTTTTGTTTCACTCTTCAGGAATGGATTCTTGATGTTCTTTCCTTTCGCACATCCTTTGCAAATGCATTCATGTTTGATTTTCATGTCTGGTAATCCCGTCACTACTTTGTTCACATGAGTTAGTGCTTTGTAATTGATGTGAGCAAGCCTTATATTCCATAGTTCACTAGGATCATTGGACTCATGAACAAGGGTCATTTCTGAATGTCCCTTGAGTTTATACAGGCCTCCTTCTTCTTCACCAATGACAACTACATCTTAAATATTCTTCCCTTTGGGCCACATGAGTACTTGGCCATCTATGAATGAAAATATGAATCCTTTCTTATCTAAAGCTAAGATAGAAAGTAAATTCTTCTTCAGACCTAGTACATATAGTACTTCTATCTTCTTTAGGAGATTTCCTGAATCAAGCTTGTAGCTTGTTTTCCCAATTCCTTTGATCGAATATTGATAGTAATCTCCTAGAGATACTTTCTAAGGAGAGTTATTTTCTTCAATTTTTGACAAAGTTTTATTTTGTCTTGTCATGTGCTTTGAAGCACCACTATCAATAAGCCAAGTATCTTCTCTAGGTGTTATAGATCCGGAGAGTGAAGAGAATAGCACATACTCTTCTGCATCTTCTTCTCTTGCTTGATTGCTTGGAGGTCCTTCCTCTTCTTATTCTTCGTCCTCATCTTCATCTAGATGAGCATGATGTATTTTGTTGTTTATCCTCTTCTTATATTCATGTTTCTTCATAGGAAAATTTCTGGCAAGGTGTCCTATCTTATCACAATGAAAACATTGAAAGCCAGAGTAGTCCCTATCAGGGAGACTTTCTCTTGCCTTCTAGAACTTTCTGGGAGGTTGATACTCCCTCTTGTTTCCCTTCTTGAAGTTGGGTTGACCTCTTCTTCTCTTGGTATGAGTGGCTAGGGCTTAATCATCCTCCTTTAGTAGGGATTCTCTATTTTCCACTCTAGTCTCCTCTTGAATGCAATCTTCCCATACAACATAAAACTTCATGCTTTCCTTCCTAGAACACATCATCTGGATGATTAACACCCAGGGTCTAGTGAGACCATTGAGAGAATTCATAACCATATCATCTTCATCAAGTTTGTCTCCAATGGCTTCTAGTTGTTCTTTGATCTGAGAGACCCTTGTGAAGTAGTCCTGGATGGATTCTCCATGACTCACCTTGGTGTTCTTCAGTTGAGCTCTTAGATTCATATTTCTGTTGATGTTTCTACCCTCATACATTTTGGATAGGGAATCATACATTTCTTTCAGAGTCTTCTTGGAAGACACTTGAGGGATCAAGTGATCCTTGATAGAGTCAGCAATAATCCTTTGTTCCATAATCATATCCTTCTTGTTCTTCTCCTTAGCTTCAGCTTCTTCAGGTTCTGCAACTTCCTCTTTGATATACTTATCAAGATCATTCTCTTGGAGAATGAGGCCAATCCTGTATTTCCATGCTTGTAAATTCTCTATGCCTTCTATCTTGTCCTCAAGCTTAGTGCTTGGGGCCATCTTGTCAGAAAATCACAAAAAAATGAAATTTCACGGAATGAGAAACTGAACTTACCAGGAGATGTGCTTGACTGAGGTGAGTTGACTGGTGTGCTTTGTTTATGGAGATCTCAAATCTTCACCTTCCAAATCAGACTTGCGAGATTCAGCACTGCAGCTTCTAGTTGTTTTCTGGTGCAGCTATCAAACTAGGGTTTGACTTTCCTGGAGACTCACTCACCCAAAAACCTTGATTCCAGGCTCAATATATGTGCTCTAGGAGGGCGCAAATTTCCATGCAATCATTTTTCCAAAATTCAAAAATTTTCTTGAAACCCTAATTTTTGTCGAGGAGAGAGAGAGTGCTTTTTCTCTTGTGAAAGATGTCCTATTCAGGTTAGCTCTGATACCATGTTAAAATTCCATATGCTAAGCTATATTATCAATATTTAATTTCAATTTCATAAACAAATCATATAGATAGAATCACTAAAAGAAACAGTATCACGAGAACAACATAGATTTATCATGGGAAAAACCCAGCAAAAGCTTCCTCAATATAGATGCCCCAAAAAGATAAAAGGTAAACCCCAAAAGAGTGATCCTCCTCCTTCTCTAGCTACAACTCTCTCTCTCTCTCTCTCTCTCTCTCTCTCTCTCTCTCTCTCTCTCTCTCTTATCTGCTACTCAAGTGAGTGTGTGTGTCTCTCAAATGAGGAGCATCTCCCTCTATTTATATTATTTCGTTCACTTAATATTTGACTCAATTATGTAGGCTCTGGTAACCACAACTAGGGTACTAATGACCCAACTTACAACAGAGGGGACTTCCTCATGAATTTTAGTAATTCTCCTGATAGGAACATTGGGGTACAAAGAAAGACAAGTGATTCTCCCTATAGGAGCATCGGGGACCACTAAAATATATTTAGAATATTCTTCGAAGTTACAATAATTCAACATGTACCACCTACGGTTGTTGCACCATCCGACAATCCTCTCTCTTCACATAGTACGAGTTGCATGTTCTTTGTTGGAGTAGGTCATATGCATGACAATCCTTATCTTCATGCCCAACAGATTGACAAAACATGCATTCTAAGTTAATCGGCTTTGTCACCATCTTCTACATATATTGACAGTCTTCATGTTGATGCCCATATACTTGACAAATGAGGCACCATGGTACACTAACAAAACTCAATGGGTTCGGTGCTCCTGACAATAGGTAGTTTCAGAAATCTGGGAAATTATCCTTGCTATGTCCATCTACATGACATCGATTAAACCAAAATTATGCATGATGCTCTTTTCCTTTCTTGATATATTGCAACTGGAGCATTAGGTTCTCCAGCTGTGTCTGAATCTGGTTCATACCGACTGCATTCTCGCCAACCGAAGAAGCTTCCAACTTCATCGCAATATCCAGAGCCTCACTCTGTGTCACAATATGTTGCTACATTAGTGGTAGTCTGATATGAGATAGTAATGCCACAATGAACCATTCCTTATGTTGAATGCCACTCATGTTAAATCTAACTCTTTCCATTAACGTCTTAAACCTTTGGTTAAAATACCAAATAATTTCATTTGGATACTGCTCAATTTCCTTTAGCTCTGTAATGTATTGTGCTTCAGATTTTGGTTTTCTGAACTCTTCAATTAATCCTTTTCTGACTTCATCCACTGTCTTCACCGGAGTCTCCATAGGAACTTGTACGAATTTCATGTACCAATCTAGTGCGCAACCCGGAAGAGTTGTCGCAAATTGGCCCTTCTTGACATCATCATCCATAGTTTGTCTGACAGTCCATATTGCCTCACACAGGAACCAGTACTGCTCTGGATTATTTGTTTTGTTTCCATGAAACAGAGGGAACTTCACCTCGTCAACTGCCATTCTTGGCCTTCTTCCTAGAGTTGTTGACCTACTACTATTAGAGTGCTACTAGCACATTGGACACGTTGGTGTTGAAATTATGTTTTTTCCTGATTGCAATGTAGTGCATGTAGGTGTAGGTACGTTGCTGCTAGGGGTTGATCTTATCTCTACCTCGGGCATAGCCTGGTCATCCTCATCGTCACTATAGGATCTCTTTGTCATGTGTGGTCTTCCCTCACATTCGTTCATTCCAATCGTAGTAAGACCTTCCCCTGTCCTTTGCCTCTTCTCTTGTTGGAACCTTGCTCATCCTCTCGTAATACCACTCTCTTCCTTAACTTCCTCATAGTATAATCATAACTTGCACCCATATACCTTGTATCATTCCATTCATCTCCCCCAAGTCTTCGTGGTATCCAAAAACCCCCTCACACCAAAGTTCTACTAATGAAGGTGCATCTTCAATATGTCCTTTTCACAGATGAGCATCTTAATGGACAATTGCAAAGACAAAAGAAACCTACCTCGTGGCTTGTTGAATAAATCCCTTTCTGCTTTGCTATAGGATTTAGTTGTATCAACCGCGAACTCGGTGATATAGCCCTCCAAGATACTGTCAAGCCATACTTCAACAACCCGTGATGCTCTGTTATCTACCTCTTGCAACTCCTTGATCAATTACGGGATCCAGGATGTTGGGTCACCTCCTTGGAAATTTGCCTTGCGATAGGTCAATCGTGCCAACCACTCATACAAGATGATCAGGAATTCAGAGAAAAAGTACTCGTGTGGACCGTCATGTATGTATTCTGCCAGCAACTTATCCGTTGTCAGTCTAGGGTTCTAATTTTATTTCTCAACAAACTCTCATAGTTTCTGGTCAAACCAATCTTGAATTTCCAGTTTCGTCGAATGCCACAACATGTCCTCCCTTCAGTCACACTAAGGTCCCAAAAATAGAACCATTTGTTGACACCAACTCAGTCGACATGGGTTCCCTCTCTTATGACACCCAAACCACCGCAATCTTCCTGAACACCAGTCTAGACAGGTTTTACCCTGTCTGGCGACACCCGTAGAGCGGATGAAGTCTCACCCAAGATGTTCAAGGGAGAGTTGACGGAACCAAGTTTCTGTAGAATGAGAGAGGACCACATGCATTGACTTATCAACTTAGCACAACATTATTCAACCAATATAATCATTCAACTTATGCATTAATAGAACCATATCATCATTCAACAGATCGCATTATTATACCAAAACTGCAATAAAGATACTGATGTGCAAACATATCTAACATAATAACATCATTTAAAGCAGGGAAACATCACATCATTTACAGATGCATGTCGCAGATACACATTGTATTCATAATTGAGTCGCAGAAGATAGTAAAATAGAAAAACAGAAAAGGAGACAATGATTCTCCTCAATTTCCATCATGTCATATTAACTTCCGCACACAACCATAGATTATCCAAAATAGTTCTTCAGTACACAAATCACCGATCTCAATTAATGCGTAGATTCTACATAACATGCAAAAAACTTAGCTCTCAAGGTGATCCAAGGTGTTTTAACATTTGCAAGTCTACATCTACTTATAGGCTTGCGCCTTTACAATCGAGGGCCACTGTTACAGCTGATTTTACCACACATGGTAGATCACACATTTATGGCCTTCCCTGTCCCCCTGCAAACTCTTTGGACCCCATGGACTATTTTTGTACCTTTCATGTTTCCAAGATCATCCCTCAAAACACATGTTATTTTCTATATGCGGCTTTTAAACCCTTTCTCGCGTATATATGCAGATATAACCCTTAAACCTGCGTACATCGGGATATGTGCAAAAGGCCAAATATTTTGGAGTTTTCCTTGATGTGGATCCGAGTTTTTATCACTCCAGGAAACTCCTCTAGGTTTCCGTTCGAGGAGGCTTAGTAACTTAAATGTTTTTATGGTTTTCTAAGTGGATCAATTTAGGTGACCTACAAGACCTTACACTCTCAAGACATGCATGAAACTCAATCAGGGATAAGGCTTCTAACTACCACTGTTTAGAGGTTTGATAATATGGTGCAGAAATGGAGAACTTATCATGCTGGCAGATTCATACATAAAATAGATATATATAAATGGCTAATCATAACAAGGAAAGTGCTTATAATTCAAATCATCAATATGCCAATAGGATGACAGCTATCAGACATCAATTAACCTGAATAAACCTGAATAACACATTCAAGCATAAGCACAGAATAGACAAGAAATGGAAGTTGAACATATGATAGAAAAAGAGCTTATATTAGGTCATGAGCAATATGAGAAGCTTGACAATAGTAATGGTCTACATGTCCCCGAAGTCCTCCCTTTTCTATAAAATAAGTCTTAGGCTTTATAGCCTTTACAAAAATATTTAGATCTTGAAAAATTGGATTTGTTTTACTAAAAATAGATAAAATTAATGTTTTTGCAAAATTAGGTCAGAAACCCTAATTTAACTACTAGTTTAACTAACTCAAACACTTGTTCACTCTTTGAACCTTTTGATGACTACAGTGAGTACTAGAGGAAAGTTGTAACTATTCTTCTGATGGATGAGCCACTGTTGGTTAAAATAGGTAGGGTTTTGTGACCCTCTCCTTTTTTATGTATCCCCAAAACTGGAACAGACCTCCTTTGATGGTGCACTTCAGTAAATTTTAGCTTTTATACTTCATCCTGCTCTTGCCCAGGTTTTGGTGAAGTAAACTTTTCATTTTTCTGTTGTAACCTGCCCTGTTAGGTCAACTTTTGCCCTAAAAATTTGGCCAAACTGCTGAAAATTGGGGCTTAGAGATGCATTTGGTTCTCCAAATATGTGATACCTGTGTATAAAATGAAAGATTTTTTTGTATATTGGTGTTGTTTGAGAAAAAACCTCTCTCGGTTTATTGAAATTCGTTTCCATTTTTCAGATATCTATATTTCAAAAACACGTGTAAAACAGGGAAATTCTGAGATCCAAAAATTAGGGCTCAGAGATGGATTAGATTCTCCCAATATGAAATACCTGTAGGAAAATTGAGAGAGGTTATTGTTCTTTGACATGTTAGGAATAAAAAACTCTGAGAGTTTTGCAAAATGATTATCCAGTCACTCATAATTACCATTTTAAAATGATGCCTTTTCATAGTAAAACGCCAATTTCAGTGGCTTAGAGCGCCCTGAAATTTTGGTCTTAGCTGTTGAAAGTCTGCTTTCAGTGGCTTAGAGACCATTTTGAAACCATGCTTAGCCACAAAAACCTGTTTTTTGAGTTTTTTTAGTGGGTCCTCCTCCCTGCACCTGCAAAATTGAAATTCAAACCCTAGGGAAGGATAGGGTTTAGATTTCCATCAGTCTGTTGAGATCAATAACGACTTCTTAGCCATCAAATCATGCTTTACTACAATTCCATGACCTTTTAGGTGGTTGATCATGCTAAATTATGACAGGCCTCATGTAGACAATCGTTTTCACTTTTTGTTCTTTTCGGTGGTTAAGAGACTTTAGGGTTTAGTTCGATAGTTGCTGAAAGCTGGGATTTTGGTGGCTAATGAAATTCCAACACGTTCGCCCAAGCCACCGAAACGTTCTTTCTTCCACAACATATCTCATTTGCTTTCAGTGGTTACGAGTATCTAGGGTTTTGTTTGCTAGCTACCGAAAGCTAGGCTTTTGGTGGCTAATGAACCACCAACACTTTCTCCTAAGCCACCGAAACTAACTTTTTCCCCAACGTATTTCATTCACTTTCGGTGGTCAACATCCTCCAAAAAACCCTCGTTAAGCTGCCGAAACCAAAGCTTTTCGATGGCTAATGAGCTGTTGGAAAGCTCGCCTAAGCCACCAAAAGTCCTTTTACCAGAATTTTAACCAATAATGTAATGAGTGAGCTTTCGGTGGATAATCATGGTCCTGCGTTAAATTGTTAGCTGCCAAAAGGTGAGATTTTCGGTGGCTAATGAGTTGTTGAAAAACTTGCCTAAGCCACGGAAAGCTAAAACTTTCAAATTTTCTTAAAAAACAGAACATCAGATATCCCAACCTTGTTGGTCATCCCAATATATTTCATAATATGGCCTGAAACCTTCATCACTGATCAAAAAATAAATTGTTCTGAGTGAACTTATTGAAAATTTTATTTAAGAGATAACATCTGGCTCCTACTCGAGGATGGGAACCTCCCTGTGAGGTCCCAAGAACCCCAGACCAAAATGCCTTTCCTGAAAAAGAATAATTAAAGATATCTTCTAGTGTTCTATTGGGCATGGAGTGATTTATCTTTTATAACTAATCTGTTGCAACCTGCCTATATCCCACTTTGCTTATTCATGAAAATAACTGAAAATGACCAACCTACTCATATTAAGAGCTTATTTTCCTATCTATTTCTACTCATAATTCTAATCAGTAAAGTCTTCTTATCAAGTGGCATCATGCTTCCAATGAAGCCATGTCAAAAGTTGATCTGCTGAACTTATCCTTGATCTTGACCCCAAAAATAAATGAAACCCTAGCATGCAGCAATGTAGTTTCAAAGGGTGATAGAACCAGCTATCATCTGACAAAAATATTTTGATATCTATGTTGCCCATAAGTTCTAGATAGTCAGCAACAGGGTCATAAAAGCCAACAGGAAATACCTTTTTATGATGTTGATCTTTTCCTTCACTGATGTCAATGTTGAATGTGGATTACTCAACCTTTGTTAGATCAAAATGCAAGCTCAACCGCTTATCTGAACCTTCTTGTTCTCTTATGATCAGATCTTGATCATCAATCATTAAAATTTCCTTTAGAAAATAGTGCTCACAATAGGATGATAAAACAGGGTTTTCATCATATGAATAAAGATCAGTTGAAAACATATAATTGCCTATACAATCATCAGTTATCATAGGCTCATCCTTGTTTGCAAACTGATCATAAAATCCAGATTCATACCTTTCTTGGGAGTACTTTGCAAACACTGAAGAATCTAATTCTGAATTTGAAAAGAGCTCACATGCTTGCTGTTGTTCCAAATCTGCTTCAGACTCATAATCTTCCTGTTCAAAATCTAAATCATACTGATATTTATTTGGCTCAGGTAGATGATGGTTTTCAAAATCAAGCTACTCTAGGATTCTCCTTGAAGCACAAATGTTTTCCTCCACCTCTAAAGCATCTTCAAACATAATGCTTAATGATGAAGATTTGCTTTCTAGCAGAAGAAGGGCAAGTTTTGAATGTAGTCCCATCACATAGTATATCATGGCAATTGTCTCTGTGGGTCGGATCGCCAAAGGCATATCATGATAAGTGTTGTAGAATCTTCGATTGAAGATAGGCAAAGTTTCATCTTCCTCTCTCTTCAAAGCATAGAAATCGGTGAGATACAAATAAAAAGATTTGTTCTCACCCCAATGCTTCAAAAAGACATCAGTGAATTCTATCCAAGAGCCAATGGAGTCATCTCTTAAACTCTTGAACCATATAGCAGCATCTCTAATCAACGATTTAGAGAAAAAAACTCATGATTACATCCTCATGAACAATCTAAAAATGATCAATAAAATTTTCGAAAGATTCCAATTACCTTTCAGCTGAAGCTTGATTCTCTCCAGGAAACCAAGGGAGATATTCATAAGAGTCAAGAGGATAAGGATGAAGATGAGAGGGTAGTTTTAATGGCTTAAACATCTTCATCTTGATTTTTATTTGAAAGGCTATGGGCTGATCATGAGGGATAACAATATGCTGACAAGGTTCAAAGGTTATGGCAACGAGTGTTGAGCTCTGCATAGGTTTGGAATCAGCACGGGGACTTCACTTAGTGAACAACTCACATAGCACATGTGATTGTGGGATATTAAAGAATACCCTTAATTTCTAGAGATAATGACCCAAACTCTTTTTGTTGAAACCCCCTCTAAATACTTAAAACCTCCTCCCCACCCCTTTTTATACCTCAATCCTTATAAACCACCCTACTCACCCCCACCTTAAACCCCTCATCCCCCCAATACCTGCAATATATTGGTTCAATTTTTAATAATTTTAAATCCCACAATACGAACTAACATGATAGGATATTGGTCAACAAGTGAAGCCCCCAGGTGAATCAGTTTTGGTTTCTTCAAGGTTACATGGCTAATCAGATTTAGGAGGAATTTGGATACAGAGGTCATTTTGATAAATGCGCTATGGCACAAAGACTGATTCACCTTCTACAATACAAGTAGGATACAAATATTCATCTACAGATGGATTTATAAAAGATGGATGATAATATTTAGAATACATAAAACATAGGATAATTCTTTTAACATGTGAAGGGAAAAGTATAAAAGAGCTAATAAAAAATAATAGCAGTTCATAAAGTAAACTGATGAACTGGTACCTGGATTTCGAATTCAACCTCTTCATCTTTTATCAACCGGATCCTCCCCAGTGGAGATTTATTAAATTTGGATGGATTAGGGAAATTGAAGCCTTTGTAAATATTCCCTACCAGCAGGGCTAGGTTTTCTTCTCCCTCTACCAACAAATCTGATTTAGATGTCCTTGCTGCTCTGGAAGTTTTCCTTTATAGAGCTCTTCCTTTCCTGATGATCTTCTCTGGGTCTGCAATAGGTGTTGCTGGTGGCCTCTCTTGATTTTCTCTGGTATGAGCCCTTCACGGAGCCACGGTTCTTCAATGGAGTCAACAAGGATGAGATCTTCACAAGCAGCAGTGCTTGAAGATTCCCTAACCCTAAAATTTTCTGATTTACTTATAAATTTCTAAGAACTAGATGCTTCATCATAGGAATATTTAAATGGAGGTCTATTTGATATAAAAGCAGAAATACATCTGGAAATACCTAATGTAGCTCCCATTTGCAGCTCTGGAGGTCTTCCTTAGCAAATCCCTAGCTCTTCTTAGGATCTCTTCTGGATCTGAAACATGTGTTACTAGTGGCCCTTTAAGGTTTGCTCTGGTACTTGGTATTCCTAAATCCACCTTATTCCAATGGAGTCACCAGATAGATGATTACAACCAGAATAGTGTCCAAACTTTGTCTATCATCAAAGCATGATCTATGTCGTCACCCAAGGAAGCTGAGCTTCAGTCTCCTCTCCCCGGTAATGATGCCAATTTGTTATCACTCTAGGAAACTCTAGGTTGCAGCTCAAGGATGCCTGGTAAATTAAATGTTTTTATGGTTTTCTAAGTGGATCATGTCAGGTGACCTGCAAGACCTCACACTCTCAAGACATGCATGAAACTCAATCAGGGATAAGGCTTCTAACTACCACTGTTCAGAGGTTTGATAATATGGTGCATAGATGGAGAACTTATCATGCTGGTAGATTCATACATAAAACAAATATATATAAATGGCTAATCATAACAAGGAAATTACTTATAATTCAAATCATCAATATGCCAATAGGATGACAGCTATCAGACATCAATTAACCTGAATAACACATTCAAGCATACGCACAGAATAGACAAGAAATGGAAGCTGAACATATGATAGCAAAAGATATTATATTAGGTCATGAGAAATATGAAAAGCTTGACAATAGTAATGGTCTACAAGTCCCAAAATTCCTACCTTTTCTATAACATAAGTCTTAGGCTTTATAGCCTTTACAAAAATATTCAGATCCTGAAAAATTGGATCTGTTTTACTAAAAATAGATAAAATTAATGTTTTTGCCAAATTAGGTCAGAAACCCTAATTTAACTACTAGTTTAACTAAATCTAACACTTGTTCACTCTTTCAACCTTTTGATGACTGCAGTGAGTACTGGAGGAAAGCTGTAACTAGTCTTCTGATGGATGAGCCACCGTTGGTTAAAATAGGTAGGGTTTTGTGACCCTCTCTCTTTGATGTATCCCCAAAACTAGAACAGAACTCCTTTGATGGTCCACTTCAGAAAATTTCAGCTTTTACACTTCATCCTGCTCTTTCCTAGTTGTTGGTGAAGTAATTTTTATGTTGTAACCTGCCCTGTTAGATCAACTTTTTCCCTAAAAATTTGGCCAAACTGCTGAAAACTAGGGCTCAGAGATGCATTTGGTTCTCCAAATATGTGACATTTGTGTATAAAATGAAAGAGGTTTTTGTATATTGGTGTTTTTTGAGAAAAAACCTCTCTCCGTTTCTTTCAATTCGTTTCCATTTTCCAGATATCTATATTTCAACAACACGTGTAAAACAGGGAAATTTTGAGATCCAAAAATTAGGGCTCAGAGATGGATTCAATTCTACCAATATAAAATACCTGTAGGAATCCTGAGAGAGTTTATTGTTCTCGGTCATGTTAGGAACAAAAATGTCCAATATGTTTTCAAAATTATTCTCCAGACACTCAGAATCACCATTTTAAAATTATTCCTTTTCATAGTAAAATGCCAATTTCGGTGGCTTAGAGTGCCCTGAAATTTTGGTCTTAGCTACCGAAAGTCTGCTTTCGATGGCTTAGAGACCATTTTGAAACCATGCTTAGCCACAGAAACCTATTTTTTGAGTTTTTTGAGTGGGTCCTACTCCTTGCATCTGCAAAATTGAAATTCAAACCCTAGGGAAGGATAGGATTTAGATTTCCATCAGTATTTTGAGATCAATAACGACTTCCTAGCCATCAACTCATACTTTACTGCAATTTCATGACCCTTTAGGTCGTTGGTCATGCTAAATTACGACAGGCCTCATGCAGACAATCGTTTTAACTTTTCATCCTTTTCGGTGGTTAAGAGACTTTAGGGTTTAGTTCGATAGCTGTCGAAAGCTGGGATTTAGGTGGCTAATGAAATACCAACACGTTCTCCCAAGCCACCGAAACGCTCTTTATTCCACAACGTATCTCATTTTCTTTCGATGGTTACGAGTATCCAAGGTTTTGTTTGGTAGCTGTCGAAAGCTAGGCTTTCGGTGCCTAATGAACCACCAACACTTTCGCCTAAGCCATTAAAACTGACTTTTTCCCCAACGTATTTCATTTGATTTTGGTGGTCAACTTCCTTCAAAAAACCCTTGTTAAACTGCCGAAATCAAATCTTTTTAGTGGCTAATGAGCTATTGGAAAGCTCGCCTAAGCCACTGAAAGTCCTTTTACCAGAATTTTAACCAATAACGTAATGAGTAAGATTTCATTGGATAATCATGGTCCTGTGTTAAACTGTTAGCTGCCAAAAGGTGATATTTTCGGTGGTTAATGAGTTGTTGAAAAACTCTCCTAAGCCACCAAAAGCTAAAACTTTGAAATTTTATTAAAAAACAGAACATCAGATATCCCAACCTTGTTAGTCATCCCAATATCTTTCATAATATGACCTGAAACCTTCATCACTGATCAAAAAATAAATTGTTCTAAGTGAACTTATTGAAAATTTTATTTAGGAGATAAAATGAGTCACTTGTCTCTTGGCCTTCCATATGCCTCGAGATTGCTCGGATTTGACCTTCCATTACCCCATTGAAGCACTATATAAGGAACCCTTTGGATACATTGAAGAGCAAGAAAACTATAGTCCATTGTTGTCATAGCTTGCTTATACTTGAGTCTGCATCCCTTTGTCCCTTGGAACACTTGGTGTTCTTGCCAAGCTTTCCTTTGCTTGTGAGCTTGCTATTGAGAGATGGAGGATTGAGGTGGTGGAGGCCCAGGTGGAGGACTCAGTTTCTCCGGTTTGCAGACGTGCCGACAGAGGTTGTCATTCTTGTAATCTCTTATTTATATTAATAGAAATATCTTTTCTTGTCCAATGATGTGCATTTAAATGAATATTGAGTCCATGGATGATTTTAATTACTTATACATTATTGATTATATATGATAGAGTAGGTCTACCACCATTATATAGCATGCTTGTATTGTTTGTTGACTATTGAGACAACAAATTGTTAACATAAGCGGGATTGGAAAAGCTCAACGGGGATCTACATCAACCGTCTGGAATAAGGTATGTTTCGAGATCCTTTAGTGTTAGATGTTTTATTTCTCTTGCATATTGGGAAGGGATTGATTTCTGCAGTTACTTTGTCTGTTGTGGTACACCCCAAGCCATAGGAAGTTTTCTCTGTAACAGCCACTTAACTAACTTTATAACTAACTCTTAACAGATTCTATAAAATATGACCACAATCCGCAAAATGCAATCTAAAATGACCAAAATACATAAAATAATATAACTTCAACTTGTGCGGTATCTTTGAGCTTGCGTAGCATCCATGATGATGCACAACTAGCTTATCCCAAAACCCTTGCCAACACATACATGTGAAGCATGCCTTCTAGAACTTGATTTACTCTCTCTATTTTCCCATTGGTCTGAGGATGGTAGGTGGTGATTAAATTCAACTTTGTACCCAAGTATGCAAACACACTTCTCCAAAAATTGGAAGTAAACTTGGTATCTCTGTCAGATATTATTGCCTTAAGCAATCCATGCAATCTGAAAATATATTTCATGAGATTTTTTGCAATGGCATCAGACTTATACATGGACTTGACCGGTATAAAATGTGATGCCTTTGTACACTTGTCCACCACAACCATGATGGAATCATGTTGTCTCACATTTATTGGCAATCCTATAATAAAATTCATGGAAATAGCTTCCCATTTCCATTCTAGAACTGGTAAAGGCTGCAATAAACCTGTTGGGTGTTGATGCTCGACCTTCATTTGCTGGCATTTTATGCAGTTAGAAATATACTTGGCAATGTCCTTTCTCATTCCTGGCAAAAAATACTACTTTCTGGCTGTAGAAATTGTTTTTTGATATCCTGGGTGACCAGAATATGGAGCTAGATGGATCTCATCCATAAAAATTCTCCTCAAGTTTGCTGCATCTGGAATATAAATTTTTTTCTTATAAGTAAGAAGTTCATCTTCTTCCAATTTATATCCCTCATACTTCTTTTCAAGACTTTATTGCTGCAATTTGTCCTTCATCTGCACATACATTTCATCCTCAGCGGTATTATTAATAATATGTTGTCTCAAATATAATTGGCAAATACTAAGAGATGCCACATGGATTTCATGTACCTTCCTGCTAAGTGCATCCACCACCTTATTTTCTTTTCATTTTATGTGTTTGATTTCAAAATCAAACTCACACAAAAACTCCATCCATCTAGCTTTCCTAGCATTTAACGTTGGTTGATCAAACAAGTATTTCAGACCACAGTGGTCTATCCTTAGCTCAAATTTTCTTCCCATTAAGTAATGCCTCCACATATTGAGAGAATTTATTATGGATACAAGTTCTAGATCATGAGTAGCATAGTTCTTCTCATGTTCCTTCAACTAGCTAGACTCATAACATAACACGTGGTTGTCTTGCATAAGAACTCCTCCAAGCCCTTGATTACATGCATCAAGACACACCACAAGGTCTTTTTCTGGGTCTGCAATTTTCAGAATTGGTGCACTTGTAAGAATATTCTTCAACTACTGGAAGCTTTCTTCACATCTCGGTGTCCATTCAAACTTTATCCTCTTTTTTTGAAAAGAAGTGATTGAGTGTGAAACCTTGGAGAATCTTTCAATGAACCTCCTGTAGTATCTTGCAAGTCCCATAAAATATCTCACATCTGTCACATTTCTTGGGGTTGGCCAATTCATAATGGCTTCAATCTTTCCAGGGTCCACACATATTCCTTCATCTAAGATAATGTGACCCAAATAATGAATTATCTCTATAAAAGTCACATTTTCTCAACTTTGCATTCAACTTACACTCCTTAGCAATTTAAATGTCATTCTCAAATGTTCTTCATGCTCTCCCTCATTCTTAGAATAAATAAGAATGCCATCCAAGAAGAAAAGAACAAACTTGTCCAGATACTTGCTGAAAACACTGTTCATGAGACACATGAATGTAGCTGGTGCACTTGTGAGACCAAATGGTACCACTACAAACTCATATTGTCCATACCTTGTTTTGAAGGTTTTCTTATGAATATCTTCATCTTTGATTGACCTGATGGAAACTAAAACCTCAAGTCAATCTTGGAAAATACCTTTTCCCCTCTCATTTGATAAAAAAGGTCAACAATTCGAGGTAAAGGGTATTTATTCTTCACAATGAATTTATTCAACTGTCTGTAATTGATACATAACCTGAGTGTACCATCTTTATTTTTCAAAAACAGAACTGATGCTCTCCATGAAAGCACACTCATCCTGATATAATTCTTTTCCAACAACTCTTATAGCTATATTTCAAGCTCTATAAATTATGGATTTCTCATCCTATAGGGTCTCTTGGACACTGGTGCTTCTCCAAGAACAAGGTCAATTGTAAAATAATTGTCTCTCTTTGGAGGAAGCCTTGGAATTTCATTAGGAAAAACATCCCTGATTTCCTGCAGTATGTGAAAGTCCTCCAACCTAGGAGTTTCACTCTCTGTTGCCTCCAAAACATGGGCTGCATACAATCTACAACCTTTCCTATAGAACCTCTTCAGTTGCATTGCTGAAATCTACCTAACATAAATCACCTTTGGAATGCCTCTTACAACCCTTGGGTTTCCTTCTTAATCCATGCATTCAAAAGTCTTATTGTAACAATCAAACTTAAATATTGTGCACTTCTAACCAATCCATTCCAATGAGAATGTCATAGGAACCAAGTGGAATAACATTCGGATCTGCATAGGTGACTAACCCATCCATGGAAAATGGACATCTTTCTACCACTTCCATAACTTTTCTCTTGGTTCCAGTGGCTAGTTGAACTAACCATGATTTGCTATGCTTTAATTTCTTAAAAGCACAAATCTCAACCACTCAAGGAGTAATATAATTGTGAGTAGATCCAGGTTCAATCAAAATAGAAACATATTGCTCAACAATCTTACCTTCAAATTAAACCATAGTTGATTGATGATCTGCTTGGCAGTCCTCTAGTGCTACGTAAATTCTAGGGACAGTCCTTGCTACTTAACCCACGGTTTCAGCTCCTTGGACGTTGTGAGCTTTCCTTACATACCCTTTCTCATGCAGACAATTTCTACACATATGGTTTCCTCCACATCCCCAACATTGGAGAGGTTCTCTAACTTCTTTTGAATCTCTTAGCTTTTCTCCCATCACTCTGGTTGGATTAGTCACAGCTTGTGATGGCTACCATTTTTTATTACTAAAGTGAGAAGTTTTGAAACGTTTCTTCCTTTGATCAAAATTCTCATTCCTCTTGTCCTTCCATGCCTTATGGATATAAGGTTTTCCTTTGTTCTGATCGCAACTATACTTGGCCTTCCTTGTAGCCTCTTCTAGAGCTCTAGGTTCATCAAACTGAATTCTATCTTTGTATGACTGAGGTAACCCACTCAGAAAACGATGAATTTTCACTTTATCATCCCTGATATACCTGATATGCCTCAATAGTTCCAAGAATTTGTTTGCATATTCTTCCATGGTCAACTGTCCCAATCTCAACTCATGCAACTCTTTAATATTGCCATCATAGTACCTATCAGAGAGGTACTTCTGCTTGAAATACTTCTTGAACTGCTTCCACACGATCTTTCTATCATTGATCTTCTTCACTTGCCTGAGGTGTTCCCACCATATAGATGTTGTTCCATTCAGATTGAAGTTAGCTACCCTTGCCTTCATATTTCCTGAGTATTCTTGGACTTGGAAATGCTTTTTCATCCCAAGAATCCAAGCTTCAGCTTCTTGACCGATCTTTACCTCACCATTAAAGGTAGGTGGCCCTACCTTCTTTAATTTATCACGTGAACTGTTTCTGGTAATGCCTCTTCCTCTTATTCCTATGATATAAAGAGCTTGAACCCCTAGTGGATCCTTCAGAGTCAGATGATCCACTAGAAGACCTTTTTCTTCTTCTAGCACTGCTCCTACTTCCTTCTGGATTCATTGCCTGATGCCCATAGTTCATCCACCTTTGGATGTTAGTCAAACTTTGCAGCATGGTTGCATTTAGCTGATTCAGCTCTTCCTAAGCTTTAATCATTCTTTCATTATCTTCTCTGTAACTTTGCATCTCCACCCTTAGGATTCTCAAGGTGGCTGCAATATCTAGGGGAGTCTCTTGATATCTTCTTCCATTGGATTATGTCTCAACATTTCCAACTCAAATGTTTTCCTCCATAGCATCTGCCTCATGCTCATAGGGATCATGTGCACCATTCATGTTGTAGGTTCTCATGGCTGAGCCACAAACCAACTTTTCCAAACTGCACTATGACTCTAAAAAATGTGTTAATAAACACATTGTTAGACAATCTAAGAATTTAAAAACCTCTTATCGACTGTTCACTACAGTTTTTCTCTCTCCAAACTATTCACTTGGCCCATCTAGGCCCAATGTTGTAACCAATAGCTATGATACCACAATGTCACGTCTCCTCCCCTCTACCTTACATGATAAGGGAGGAGTGCAACTTCACTGCTCATTCTGATACCACAATGTCACATCCCCTCCCTCCTAAGAGGAGAACGTGACCGCTAATCCTGCTCTGATAGCACAATGTACTATCCCCGCTACTCTACCACTGCTCTGGTATACCATGATGTCCATGTACCCAGTTCCCATACACCTGAATTTTATGCGGAATAATTTAAAACTTATTATGTCTTTCTCTTAAACACCAGTCATGGGTCATGTTCATCCTTTTAAATTCATGCGTAAGCATACACATCATTGTAACAGTCATTCTGCATCTCACATATCCATTCTGTAAGCATATAATTCATTCCACACTAAACCTAACTTTTCTGCCTTTCGCATGCCGCCCTTCCGCCTTGCACTATGGACTTCAGGAATCAGAAACTCCCTGAAATGACCACCTTGTCTTTTGACTTTCCACCTTTCGACTTCCACCTTTCCTCCTTCTGCTGTGGACCTCAGAAGTTGGAAACTCCATGAAACAATCATCTTGTCTTTCAACTTTCCACCTTCCGACTTCTGCCTTCCACTACAGACCTTGGAAATTGGAAAACCCATGAACTGATCACTTTCCTTTCGACTTTCTGCCTTCCGACTTTCGACTTTCCTCCTTCTGCTATGAACCTTAGAAATCTAAAAACTTGTGAAACAATCACTTTGTCTTCCGAGTTTTCACCTTCCAACTTCTGTCTTTCTGCTTTTCGTTGCGGACCTCAAAAAGAAGAAAAACAACATTTTTCCTTAACCTTTTTCCCATTTTCCTCCTCCCGCCTTCCGCTGGCGGATTCTGAGGCGCGGAAAACACACTTTACCTTAGAATTTTCGGCTCTTTTCCGCTCCCGTGTTTCTCCTTTCGCATGCAGATTTCAAGGTGCAGAAAACCAAAAGTTTTCCTTTTCTTTTCTCTAATTTTCCTCCTTTCGACTCCCGACTTTCGCCTCCCACAGGCGGATCTCAGGGTGCAAAAAACCAACATTTCTTACCTTAGGATAGATGCATTTTTTACCTTGTAACCAGGATTCTATCCTCCATGAACTTAAGCAAATGCAGTGGAAAATACAAGGCATAAACATATGCAAATGCAAGGACATTGAATCAACAGTAAACTTTATTTAATTCATTCATAAGCATTAGACATAATTAGTATATTCATAAGCAAATGCATTGCAGAAATAGCACAACAGAGAATACTTATCTTGAATATGGAGTTGTCCCGAAATTAGCTATGTCGCTGCAATGTTCCACCCAACCATAGGCCAATTGTGTTCATAAATCTCTCAAAACAAAATCCACCCCCGAGATGGGCATGAATTTGACAAGGTACTAGGGAACAACAGGCTCACACATAGCCAGAACACATCAAACATAGTCAAGCCAACCTACAGTTGGGTTTAACAAACTGTCCATCCAAGCCAATACACAATTGGGTTTATCAGGCTGGAGGAAAATAATCCAATACATTGTTGGGTTTATCAAGCTACACACCTAAACTAGGTAACATTTGGGTTTATCAGAATGCACACAGTCAAGCCAACATTCACACTAAGGACCAACCAAGCCAACTAACAAATGGGTTTTTCAAGCCACTCATCCAAGCCATCTTATTGTGATTACACATGGCCAAATGCACATCAAGACATAGCGAAGCCAAATCACCATTGGGTTTATCAGGATGCTCAACCAAGCCAATATACGATTGGGTCTATCAGGCTTCCCAGCTAATCCAATATACAATTGGGTTAATCAGGCTAGCAGCCAATCCAATATACCTTTGGGTTTATCAAATTGCTAAGGCAGTGGAAAGAAAGAATGGCTAATCTATTGGCTCATTCAAGAGCTAGGGAAACCTCCATAAGATCTATCTGGCCCGGCATCCACAATACCTACACACCCAACACAAGGAAGCATCCCCTTCTCTACTACACAATCCCTCGGGCTATGCCTTCCCCTCTAGTGCTCTTCAGGGTGTGCATAGAAGATTCACTAGCCACTCTCATATTTTTGTGAGGTTCCTCTCTGCACTAGGTTTATCAAGCCCATTTGAAGTCTCTTCCATTTCTAAGTCTTGCATACAATTCAGACCCAAACCAGGGTACACATAACAACAAACCACAGGTAACTCAGAAACACAGTTCTCCACACTGTAACACAGAGGACCATGTTTACATACCACTCTGTAGCATAGGAGAAACAGGGTTTTTTTACTTTTACACAGGAGAAACGCTACAGAACAACCCGCTCTGCGACTCAAGATAGGGAACCCTCCATAATGTCTCCCAAGAATGACCAAGAAATATTGGGCGACTATGGAAATGACAAGATGGGCACGTATCCCCGTGATTACTTGCTTCAGAAAAAAGAATGCATCTTCCTCGAACTGCATGCTGCAGGCTGGCTCATGAAATAGAATGCCGTGCCTTTCTCTTCCCAAGGAATTAGCTGAGGGTTTATGGGTTTCCCTATTGACATATGGTCTCACCCTATTGGCTCAAGAGTTTGACTAACTCCCCTCCCTATTCCTTGTGAAATCATTCCCCCATCTCTTATGTTGCAGTGCATAGCTAGCTATGGTATTTTATTAAATTGCATATTTACATGATGACTTCAAAATATAATGCGCCTGACTTAGCACCATAACCATCGACATCAACCTTGATCGCTGACACACAAAACACCAAATCAATGGTAGGGCCTTGGCCTTGAGCTCCTTGCCATCATTTCAATATAATATACACATCATGTACAATTTCAATACTATGAGGTCAAAATAGGGGTGTTACATTCCCCTCCCCCTTCATTAGCACTTTCCTCAGTGCTTTACAAAATTAAACAAAAATCGATGTGCGAATCGCACGACATCCTCCAGCTCCCACGTAGCCTCATCTAGACCGTAGTGATTCCACTGCACCTTTACATGTCCAACTGATCGATTTCAGAGCATTATGACCTTCTTGTCGAGGATGCACAATGGCTCGGTTTGGAACTCTCCTTCGGGTTCCACCTGGATCACATCCCAATGTCTCACATTGTTAGGATCATGTACATATTTATTAAGCAAAGAAACATGAAAAAAATTATGAGCTCTAGTGCTAGCAGGAAATGCAAGTCTATATGCAACTGGCCCTATTCTTTCAAGCACTTCAAAAGGCTCACAATATCTAGGTGACATCTTGGCACAACTTCCAAGCTTCAAGGAACTCTTCCTTGGCCTCACTCTAAGGTAAACATGATCCCCAACACTGAACTCTCTATGCACTCTATGCTTATCTGCATAGATTTTCTGTCTATATTGGGCCGCTTTTAGGTTCTACCTGATCTTTACAACCTCTTGCTCCATTTCCTGAGCAACTCTAGACCAAGAATAGTCCCATTCACTGGATTATCCCACATCACTGGTGTCCTACACCTTCTCCCATATAAAGCTTCGTATGGACTCATTCCCAATGATGCTTGTTGTCCATTATTATAGGTAAACTCTACCAAGTGTAAATAATATTTCCACTTGGATGGTTTGTCCATCACATACATGTGAATCATGTATTCTATCACCTGATTTACTCTCTCTATTTTCCCATCGATATGAGGATGGTAGGCAGTGCTGAAGTTCAACTTTGTACCCAAGTCTACAAACACACTTCTCCAAAAATTGGAAGTGAACTTGGTATCTCTGTTAGAGATAATTTCCTTAGGCAATCCATGCAATCTAAAAATCTCTTTCATGGATTTTTTTCCAATGGCATTAGCCTTATACCTGGACTTGACCGGTATAAAATGTGATGCCTTTGTCAACTTGTCCACCACAACCATGATGGAATCACATTGTCACATATTCATTGGCAATCCTGTAATAAAATCCATTGAAATAGCTTCCCATTTCCATTCTAGGACTGGTAAACGCTGCAATAAACATGTTGGGTGTTGATTCTCAACCTTCACCTATTGACGTTTCATGCACTTAGAAATATACTCAGTAATGTCCTTTTTCATTCCTGGCCAAAAATACTACTTTCTGGATGTAGCAATTGTTTTTTGATATCCTGGGTGACGATAATATGGAGCTTGATGGATCTCATCCATAACAATTCTCCTCAAGTTTGCTACATTTGGAATATAAATTATGTTCTTATAGGTAATAAGTTCATCTTCTTCCAATTTATATCCCTATACTTATTTTCCAGAATTTGCTACTGCAACTTGTCCTTCATTTGCACATACATTTCATCCTCAGCAGTATGATTGATAATCTGTTGTCTCAAATCTGATTGGAAAATGCTAAGAGATGCCACATGCATTTCATGCACCTTCCTGCTGAGTGCATCAATCACCTTATTTTATTTTCCTTTTATGTGTTTGATTTCAAAATCAAACTCACACAAAAAATCCAGCCATCTAGCTTGCCTAACATTTAACGTTGGCTGATCAAACAAGTCTTTTAGACCACAATGGTATGTCCTTAGCTCAAATTTTCTGCCCATTAAGTAATGCCTCCACATCTTGAGAGCACGTACTATGGCTACAAGTTCTAGATAATGAGTAGCATAGTTCTTCTCATGTTCCTTCAACTTTTTGGACTCATAACATACCACATGGTTGTCTTGCATAAGAACTCCTCCAAGTCCCTGATTACATCTATCAGTACACACCACAAGGTCTTTTTTTGGGTCTGGAATTTTCAGAATTGGTGCACTTGTAAGAAGATTCTTCAACTACTGGAAGCTTTCTTCAGATCTCGGTGTCCATTCAAACTTTATCCCCTTCTTTTCCAAAGAAGTGATTGAATGTGCAACCTTGGATAATTCTTCAATGAACCTCGTGTGGTATCCTACAAGCCCCATAAAAGATCTCACATTTGTCAAATTTCTTGGGGTTGGCCAATTCATAATTGCTTCAATATTTTCAGGGTCCACATATATTCCTTCATTTGAGATAATGTGACCTAAATAATGAATTTTATCTCTATAAAAGTCACATTTGATAAACTTTGCATACAACTTACACTCCCTCAGCAATTTCAATGTCAACCTCAAATGTTCTTCATGCTCTCCCTCATTCTTAGAATAAATAAGAATATCATCCAAGAAGATAAGAACAAACTTGTCCAGATACTTGTTGAAAACACTATTCATGAGACCCATGAATGTAGCTAGTGCATTTGTGAGAAAAAATGGTACCACTACAAACTCATAGTGTCCATACCTTGTTCTGAAGGTTGTCTTATAAATATCTTCATCTTTGATTCTTACCTAATGGTAACTAGACCTCAAGTCAATCTTGGAAAATACCTTTTCTCATCTCATTTGATCAAAAAGGTCATTAATTCAAGGTAAAGGGTATTTATTCTTCACAGTGACTTTATTCAACTGTCTGTAACCAATACATAACCTAAGTGTACCATCTTTCATTTTCACAAACAGAACTGGTGCTCCACATGGGGACACACTCGTCCTGGTATACTTCTTTTCCAACAACTCTTGCAGCTGTATTTTCAGCTCTAGCAATTCTAGTGTGCTCATCCTATAGGGTGTCTTGGACACTGGTGCTGCTCCATGTTGATATTACAACATCGGGAGTCATTCTCCAGTCTTGTAATATCAAGACGGTAGGCTTGTGTAGTCCTACGAATATCATCATATGATTGAGGTGCTGATTTTGTAAAGTCTTGTGAGTAATATCAGGACAATAGGCTTGTGTAGTCCTATGAATATCCTCATATGATTGAGGTGGACAGTAAGCTTGTGTAGCCCTACAAATATCCTCATATGATTGAGGTGGACATTAGGCTTGTGTAGCCTTGTGAATATCCTCATATGATTGAGGTGGATTGTAGGCTTGTGTAGTCCTACGAATATCCTCATGTTGTGAGGTGGTGTACTTTACTATGTAAAGTAGATATACTATGTGATGTATGGCTAGTCATGGTCAATAGGTGCTACAAGTCTCATTTAGGGATTATCTACCCCTAGAGTGACTTACTTTAGCATATGACTATATGACCTGGGGCAATACATATGATCATAGGTTCGGAAATGATCCTATGAGTATGATATGATTAATTAATGAAAACACACGTGGACCATGCGAAGATATTTAATATAAGCACAGAAATAGAGAGAGAATTTGAATTGTAGTTATGATAAACAATTTCAGTTAATTAAGGGTTCAACTCCTTACTTTATGCAAATGGTTATTGGAAATAAACACTGATGGAGATGCACTAGTTCTGTTCAGTTACATTCAGTTCTGTTCAGGATCATTCAGTTCAACTCAGTTACATTTAGTTCAACTCAGTTAGACTTATATATTCATGTGGAAGATAATTATGGAGTGTCAGCTTGACACCAGATCAGTATGGGGTGCATGATTAAAGATAGATCAGTGTTCTAAGTGTTAACAAGTTGTTGCTACATGCAACCATTCTATTTTTGTTGTAAAACCTAATTTGACTTGTTATTAAAGTGCTATGCACTTGGCAAGTTAAATACGTTGTTCCATTCGATCTCCTCTCTTCAGTGCTCTAGATGAAAGAAATATGCTATTGTGTTGTAATCATTCTCTCCTACTAATCTATCATACTCTAAGATCATTTGTTGGGTTTTTTATCCTCTGAATCAGTAGAGGGTTTTACCAGGCTATATCATGTGTTCTATGGTTTGATTTATGTCTTTGGATTATTGATGATATTTATATGCAATGTTATTATGGTTTAAAGTTTTAAAGTTACAGTTTATTCATATTTTGCTCAATCACTAACATGGTATCAGAGCAAGGGCATGCAAGAGCTTAGTTTGCGCAAGCAACTAAAGCCTACATGATCTTGAGAAGTATTGAGCAAAGAGCTTGGAGCCATGGCATCGATCTCCATCCAACCGGAATACCAATTTAAAGATACTTCCAAATTGAAGGCAAGAGTGTGAATCATTCTTGAGGAGAATGATCTAGATGTTTACTTGACCTCAGTGAGTAAGGACTCTTTATGCAAGGCAAATTAAAGAGCAAGTCACAATGCACCATTTTCTTCACTTTTCAAGAGACAAATTTCGGGGAGACGTTTTGATCAATCCATGAGGAATCAGACAAAACGGTTGAAAACCCACTTTCGAAATTGGTCTATTTATCTTAGACATGAGACTATTTCAAAAATACGTAATGTTTTGAGAGATACGATCAGGTATTTGAAGATAAAATTCTCAAAATCCGTGTTATGGTTGTTTTCCCAAAGTGGACCAATTGATGGAACAGCCCCAAGAGTTGTAAGCTGGATATTATCATTATTCAATAGATATTTTGTATAATGAGAGCCTCATAGAATTAATATCTCATCCAAAGAAGAGGATGATCGTTGGAAGAAGTGTTTTCTTTGAAAGAAGAACATTCGCTTCAGGTTGCATGGGATCCAGTTTCTCCATGCATAGATTTGTTACCTTCTGCATGCACTCAAATTTACAAAGAGATCAAGACCGAGGGACTACACTAATCTCCGCAAGGAAGCAAATATCAAGAGGGATCATGCAAAACAATAAAAAGATAAGTACCCAAATTTTTTATTATATGTTCTTTAGATCTATATGCTTTTGAATATTTCCATTACAGTCATATAGAGGATGCATGATTGTTCATAAGATATGAATATAGAGCATGCATGATTATTTTATAAAATATGAATATAGAGAATGCATGATTGTTCATAAGATATGAATATAGAACATGCACGATTATTTTATAAAATATGAATATAGAGCATGCATGATTATGAATATAAATGATGCATGATTGTTTCATAAAGATATGAATATAGAGTTGCGTGCTTGTTTCATAATATAGAGATGCATGATTGATTCATGAGATATGAATGTTGGGCTGCATTATTGATTAATTATCATATGATTTTATAAAATCATATTTTGTTTTATTACAATCGGTATTCCTAGACTTGGAATTGTGTTTAGCATATACATTGGTGTTGCTATCTTTATTGGAATGTTATCAATCTCATGAGTCAAAATTTTGTGAGATGATATAAGGACTGATATAAGACTTATGTAGGATTGATATAAGGATGAAAATATCATTTATAAGACATGAGATTTAGGGCAGCATGATTGTTTCATAAACTGTGAACATAAGACTACATGATTGGCTAGATATAGGGCTTCATGCTTACCTCATGAGATATGAACATGGGGCTGTATATTTATTTCATAAAATGAATTTTTGGACTGATATATGACTGATATAGGGTTGCATATCAGTACATAAGATTATAATGGGTTATGATAAATCGGTTGGTCAATATATGTACAAAACTAAGTAAATATTTATCAGTATATTGAAAGTATTTCATGTGAATAAAATTCATGAGTATGAAATGGTTCTAACCGTGAGAAAAATTTGTCTTGTAGGTAAAATTAATATTCCCTTACCTACAAGTAAAGAAGGACATGAATGTGGAGTCATTTCGATGGATGGGGTTGAAAGAGAACAATTCGGGAGGTTCCTATGTCTCTTGGGAAGTAGACAAAATAGATGACTTAATTCTATTATGATAGATGTGAAGACTCCTGAAGATATTCTATATTATTTAGACTCATGTGTCCAAGAAGATATTCATATATATATGAGCATAAGTCTCTATGATAGAGGACCCATATTATGATTCTCACATTTACATGGTGAGAGGGAGTTGCTAGTCTCACTAGCTCTTGAAGAACCAGTGTAATTGGTTGATGTACCCCCTGTTAAAAGGAGATATGCATGATGCTCATATTTAGAAGGAAGTTGAGAACTGTATTCAACAATCTTGTTGTGATTTTTATGATTAGTGATGTGGCAGTCTCCAAACAAATATTTTCCTCAATTAAGGAAAAATGTGCAATTAAATAGCCTGAAGAGTTTCAGGATGATGGACTACAAATCCATGGCCACACATATGAAGGTAAAATGAAATTTTATAATTATTGTTTCGTATTTGGAGGATCTCAAGTTAGTTGAGATGTATTTGGTTAGTCACAAGTCCCAGGATCGGTTATGTGCTTTGCAGTTTGTACATAGACATGTACAAAGCAAGTGTTTTGGTATCTACTTGGTATAAGTGTATGTGGACTCATATATGTCTTGATCAGTAAAAGAGAGTTTTAAATATATATGAAATCTGACTAATATAGTGATCGAGGAAGATCACATGTGTTGCTCTAGATAGAGCATGTTGAAAAGCAATAAATCTTTTGAGGGTTCTAGTCAGTTATATTCGAGACATGGTACATATCCATATATGAGCAGCATTGCCAGCATTATTATTAAGCTTCTGTTTGTAATAACTACTCTAGTTGAAGAGGGATTATTGATGTGTCTTCATAGGCAACAGTAGATAAACTCCCCACCAGTTAGTCATCATACATGACTTAGGCAGTCGAGGGTTGTGATAGCTTGTGGAGAGAATCCACATGAGAAGAGACATGGTCAAAAGTATCAAAGACTATTTATAGTCTAGACTGTTAGAGATTAGTTAAAACCTCTCAGAGAGGTAGTTGGGGTGCTGCAAATATAAAGAGAAGGATCACTGAGAAAGTGATCATGACTTGAAGAACATCACAGAGAATGGCAAGCTCACAAAGAACTTCTCCAGATAACAGAAGGTTCAAGAAGTCAACAAATGTTGAAGAGTGAAAGGAAAGATAAGTATTTCTTTCTACATGTTATTACACATTTTTTGTATAATGTTGTATGTGATGGATTTAAAAATCCATGGTTTCTAGTTTAGAGAAACTTTATTCTGGATTGGATCCAGACTATGCTACTTTGTGTAAGTAGTTGGTTGGTCTTTTAGCAGACCTATTGTATTTTATGCTTACTACTAAGCATATGTTTGAGTACCTTTGAGGTACATTAGAATAGGCTCTTGATTGTATTTGATACATCGTAGACCTATTATTTGATTGTACTATCCAACTATTGTTTTAGCCTGGGATAAGCGATGTAATTTGAGGCTAGTAGTACAAAAGCTAAGTATATTGCGTCTAGTACTACAGAAGAAATATGTATGTATGAGAGTACCACTAAAGAAAAATGTGTTTTGCAAATAGTACTACATACCGAGGAGTAGTGTAGCTTGGGAGGCTACCTACTAGGGTGAAAGCTACAGTCATTAGGTGTTAATAGTCAAGCTTTCTCGAAAACCCTTTATGTGTTTTATGATAAAACACATTCGAGATGAATTTTTACTTCATTGAAGTCATGGTCATGAGTTCCAGTACATAGGTACTGATGATAAGATTGCAAATTTGTGACAAGCCTCTATTTGTGATGAATTTTAAAAACTTCCGAGATAATCTTGGTATGGCATAGAATGTATCCCTCGTTGAGAGGGAGTGTTGAGATTACAGCATCGAGAGTCATTCTCCAGTCTTGTAATATCAAGACAGTAGGCTTATGTAGTCCTATGAATATCCTCATATGATTGAGGTGGTGATGTTGTACAGTCTTGTGAGTAATATCAGGATAGTAGACTTGTGTATTCCTACAAATATAGTCATATGATTGAGGTGGAAAGTAGGCTTGTGTAGCCCTACGAATATCCTGATATGATTGAGGTTGACAGTAGGCTTGTGTAGCCCTACGAATATCCTCATATGATTGAGGTGGATAGTAGGATTGTGTAGTCCTACGAATATCCTCATGTTGTGAGGTGGTGTACTTTACTGTGTAAAGTAGATATACTATGTGATGTATGGCTATTCATTGTCAATGGGTGCTACAAGTCTCCTTTAGGGATTAGCTACCCCTAGAGTGATTTACTTTAGCATATGACTATATGGCCTGGGGCAATACATATGATCATAGGTTCGGAAACGATCTTATGAGTATGATATGATTAATTAATGAAAACACACATGGACCATGCAGAGATATTTAATATAAGCACATAGATAGAGAGAGAATTTAAATTGAAGTTATGGTAAACAATTTCAGTTAATTAAGGGTTCAACTCCTTCATTTATGTAAATGGTTATTGGAAATAAACACGGATGGAGATGCACTAGTTATGTTTTGTTACATTCAGTTATGTTCAGTTACATTTATTTATGTTCAGCTTCGTTTAGTTCAAATCAGTTACATTCAGTTCAACTCAATTAACTACTCAATTAGAGTTAGTTAATTAATGGAAGGCGCATATCTTCATGTGGAAGATAATTATGGAGTGCCAACTTGACACCACATCAATATGGGGTGCATGATTAAAGATGGATCAGTTTTCTAAGTGTTAACAAGTTGTTGCTACATGCAACCATTCTATTTTTGTTGTAAAACCTAATTTGACTTGTTATTAAAGTGTTATACACTTGGCAAGTTAGATACGGTGTTCCATTCGATCTCCTATCTCTGGTGCTCTCGGTGAAAGCAATCTGCTATTGTGTTGTAATCATTCTCTACTACTAATCTACCATACTCTAAGATCATTTGATGGGTTTTGTATCCTTTGAATCAGTAAAGGGTTTTCCCAGGGTATATCATGTGTTCTATGGTTTGATTTATGTCTTTGGATTATTGATGAGATTTATATGCAATGTTATTATGGATTAAAGTTTTAAAGTTCAAGTTTCTTCATATTTTGCTCAATCACTAACATTCCAGGCACAAGGTCAATTGTAAAATCAATGTCTCTCTTTGGAGGAAGCCCTAGAATTTCATCAGGAAAAACATCCCTGAATTCCTGCAATACATGAAAGTCCTCCAAGCTAGGAGTTTCACTCTCTGTTGCCTCCTAAACATGGGCTGCATACAATCTACAACCTTTCCTACAAGACCTCTTCAGCTGCATTGCTGAAATCTACCTATCAGAAATCACCTTTGGAATGCCTCTTACAACCCTTGGGTTACCTTCTTCATCCATGAATTCAAAAGTCTTATTGTAAAAATCAAGCTTAACTCTGTGCACTTCTAACCAATCCATTCCAATGAGAATATCATAGGAACCAAGTGACAGAACATTCAGGTCTGCATAGGTGACTAAACCATCCATGACAAATGGACATCTTTCTACCACTTCACTAACTGTTCTCTTGGTTCCAGTGGCTAGTTGAACTAACCATGATTTTCTATGATTTAATTTATTAAAAGCATGAATCTCAACAAATCTAGGAGTAATATAATTGTGATTAGACCCAAGCTCAATCAAAACAGAAATAGATTGCTCAGCAATCTTATCTTCAACTTCAACCACAACTGATTGATTATCTACCTAGTGGTCCTCTAGTGCTACGTAAATTCTAGGGATAGTCACTTGCTACTTGAACCACCATTTCAGCTCCTTGGACGTTGTGATATTTCCTTACATACCCATTCGCATGTGGACAGTTCCTACGCACATGGTTTCCTCCACATCCCCAACATTGGAGAGTTTCTCTGATCTCTTTTGCATCTCTTGGCCTGTCTCCCATCACTCTGGCTGGCTTATTCACGGCTTGTGATGGATTCCTTTGTTGATTTTGAAAGTTAGAAGGTTTGAAACTTTTTTTTTCCTTCGGTCAAACTTCTCATTTTTCTTGTCCTTCCATGCCTTATGGATATCAGGTTTGCTTGTGTTATGATCGTAGCAATACTTGGCCTTCCTTATAGCCTCTTCTAGATTTCTTTGTTCATCAAACTCAATTTTGTATTTGTATGGTTGAGGTAACCCACTCAGAAAACAATGAATTTTCACTTTATCATCCCTAATATACCTTACATACCTCAATAGTTCCAAGAATTTGTTTGCATATTCTTCCATGGTCAGTTGTCCCAATCTCAACTCATGGAACTTTTTAATCTTGTCATCATAGTACCTGTCAGAGAGGTACTTCTGCTTGAAATACTTCTTGAACTGCTTCCACATGATCTTTTTTTCATTGATCTTCTTCACTTTCCTGAGGTGTTCCCACCATATAGATGCTCTTCCATTCAGATTGAAGATAGCTACCCTTGCCTTCATATTTCCTGAGTAGTCTTGGACTTGGAAATACTTTTTCATCCCAAGAAGTCAGGCTTCAACTTCTTGACCATTCTTTACCTAACCATTAAAGGTAGGGGGGCCTACCTTCTTAAATTCACCATGTGAGCTGTTTCGATAATGCCTCTTGCTCTTATTCCTGTGAGATGAAGAGCTTGAATCCCTAGTGGATCCTTCAGACTCAAATGATCCACTAGAAGACTTTTTTCTTCTTCTGAGGCTGCTCCTACTTCCTTCTAGATTTACTACCCGATGCCTAGAGTTCATCCTCTTTTGGATGTTGGTCAAAATCTGCAGCATGGTTGCATTCAGTTGATTCTGCTCTTCCTAATATTTAATCATTCTTTCATTATCTTCTCTGTAACTTTGCATCTCCACCCTTAGGCTTATCATGGTGGCTAAAATATCTAGGGGATTCTCTTGATATATTCTTCCATTGGATTCTGTCTCAACATTTCCAATTTGAATGTTTTACCCCATAGCATCTGCATCGTGCTCATAGAGATCATGTGCATCATTCATGTTGTAGGCTCTCATGGCCGATCCACAATCCAACTTTTCCAAACTGCGCTATGACTTTAATAAACACACTACTAGACAATCTCAGAATTTAAAAACCTCTTACCGACTATTCACTGTATTTTTTATCTCTGTAAACTATTCACTTGGACCATCTAGGCCCAATGTTGTAACCAATAGCTCTGATACCATAATTTCATGTCCCCTCCCCTCTACCTTACATTATAAGGGAGGAGCACAACTTTACTTCTCGCTTAGATACGACAATGCCACGTCCTCTCCCGCCTCAGAGGAGAACATGACCGCTAATCCTACTCTGATACCATAATGTAGCGTCCCCACTACTCTACCACGGCTTTGCTATACCACGATGTCCATGCACCCGGTGCCCATACACCTGACTGGTATGTGGACTAATTTAAAACTTATTATTTCTTCCTCTTAAACCATAATAATGGGTCATGTGCATTCTTTTACATTCATGCTTAAGTATAAACATCACTATAATAGTCATTCTACATCTCAAAGATCCATTCTGTAAGTAGAAAAGTCATTCCGGAATAAACCTGACTTTTCTTCCTTCCGCATTCCTCCCTTCTAGCTTCTGATGCAGACTTCGGGAATCAGTAACTCCCCAAAATGACCACCTTGTATTTTCACTTTCTACCTCCGACTTCTGCCTTTCCACCTTTCGTTGTAGACCTTGGAAGTCAAAAACTCCATGAAACGATCATCTTGTCTTTCGAATTTCTGCCTTCCGACTTCTTCCTTTCCACCTTCCGCTGCGGACCTCAGAAATCTAAAAACCTATGAAACGATCACTTGTCTTTTGAATTTCCGCCTTCTGAATTTTGGCTTTCATCCTTCTGATGTGGACCTCATAAATCGAAAAACTCGTGAAACGATCACTTTGTCTTTCGACTTTTTAGCTTCCAAAATTCCGTCTTTCTGCCTTCTGCCGTGGACCTCAGAAAGTGGGAAAACAACTTTTTTCCTTTAACATTTTTCCCATTTTCCATCTTCTGCAGGAGGATTCTGGGGTGCAAAAAACACACTTTTACCTTATAATTTTCATCTCTTTTCTACTCTCGCGTTCCGCATTCCGCAGGAAGATTCCGAGTGTGAAAACCAACATTCTGCCTTGTTATTTTCTCTAATTTTCCTCCTTCTGACTCCCAACTTCCACCTCCCACGGGTGGATCCCAGGGTGCAGAAAACCAACATTTCTTACCTTATGATAGCTACAATTTTTACCCTATATCCAGGCTTCTAGCCTCCATGAACTTAAGCAAATGCAGTGGAAAATACAAGGCATAAACAAATGCAAATGCGGGGACATTTAATCAACAGTAAACTCTATTTAATTCATTCATAAACATTCTACATAATCAATATATTCATAAGCAAATACATTGCAGAAATAACACAACAAAGAATACTTATCTTGAAGATGAAGTCGTCCCGCAACTAGCTATGTCGCTGCAACGTTCCACCCAACCATAGGCCAATTTTGTTCGTTAATCTCTCCACACAACTGCCACCCCCGATATGGGCATGAATTCCACAAGGAACTAGAGAAAAACAGGCTCACACACAGCCAGAACACATCAAACACAGTCAATCCAACCTACAATTGGGTTTATTAGACTGTCAAGCCAATCCAATACACAATTGGGTTTATCAAGTTACACACAAACACACCAATACAATGTTGGGTTTATCAGGCTACACAACCAATCCATCTAATTGTTGGGTTTATCATATTACACACAATTAACCCAACATTCACATTAAGGACCAACCAAGCCAACTAACTGATGGGTTTCTCAGGCCACTCGGCCAAGCCATCTTACTGTTGGGATTCGCAAACTATTCAGCCAAGCCAGCTAACAGTTGGTTTTATCAGGATGTCCATCCAAGGATTACACATGGACAAAGGCACATCAAGACATAGCTAAGCCAACTCACCATTGGTTTATCAGGCTCCTTAGCCGAGCCAATAAATGATCAGGTTTATCAAGCCTCCCAACCAAGCCAATATACAATTGGGTTTATCATGTTGTCAACCAAGCCAATTTACCTTTGGGTTTATCAGGATGTCAAGGTAGTGGAAAGGAAGCCTATGGCTACGCTAGTGGCTCATTCAAGAGCTAGGGACACCTCCACAATATCTATCTAACCTAGAGTCCACAATACCTACAAACCCAACACAAGGAAGCATCCCCTTCTTTGCTACACCATCCCTTAGGCTATGCCTTCCCTTCTAGTGCTCTTCAGGGTGTGCATAGAAGATTGACCGACCACTCTTATCTTTTTGTGAGGTTCCTCTCTACACTAGGTTTATCAATCCCATTCAGCATCTCTTCCACTCCTAAGTGTTGCATACAATTCAGACCCAAACCAGGGTACACATAATAACAAACCATAAGGTAACTCAGCAACACATGGCTCCACACTGTAACAGAAACAACTAGGATTGCATACCACTCTATGGTATAGGCGAAACAAGGTTTTTTTACTTGTACATAGGAGAAACGTTGTAGAACAACCTACTCCGCGACTCAAGATAGTGAACCCTCCATAATGTCTCCCCCCTCCCACCCGAGTAATGGATCGGAATGACCAAGAAATACTGGGTGACTCTGAAAATGACGGGATAAGAGCACATCCCCACCGTTAGCCCAAAAAATCCCCCGATTATCTCTACATGACTTACACCACACAAAGACATATATTTCACTACCCTCATTGACCCCCACACCCTTGTAAAGGCTCAAAAACACCAAAAAGGGGCTTAAAAACCCATAAAAGAGCCTAAATAGCTTTCACAAGGGCTAAAACCTCCAAAAGGGGGCTAAAATCCCTAAAAGGAGCTTAAAAACCCTAAAGAAGCTAAAAGATGGCCAAAAAGGGCCTAAAGCCCAAAAAATGGGCTAAATCCTTGACCAAGGGCTTAAAACCCTAAAAAGTCAGAAAAGGCTATAAATACAACGGTTGGGGTCACTCTAAAAACACTTCCCATTTGCCTACCATTACTCTACCCGTGTGAGTGTCTTGAGACCCATCTCTCTCAAGCCATTCACCCTCCTTCCTCCACTTGCTTCATTTGCTCCATTAGCCAATCCCCATTCCATTGAGAGGTAGCACCTTGAGCTAGGGCATGCTGGCCCATATTCCAGCAAGAGCATAGGTATAATGGTGTCAATGCTTTCTTATTATTTAATCTATTTTCTTATAGCTTGTTTCTTGCTAACGTTTCCATTGCAGGGTTGTTATTTGTTCATTCCTATCACAGGTTTATTGCGGGGTTTTGTATGGTTCAATAACCCCTTCCTGCAGGTTTTTCCTTCACCAATGAAACCCTATCCTTATGTCCTATAGATGGTAGGTAGTCATTTCTGCACGTAGCAAGGACCAAACCCCTACTACAGATTGGCGACCATACCAGGTCGATCCCAAAGGATCCCTGTGTTTTAACAGTTTATTTTCAGAATTTTGTTAACATAGTTTAGATTTTTGTTTATTTATAGTTTAGATCTCTATTTTTGTCATTTACATTCCCAGTTGAGCCCTCTTAAGTCCGACCCGAGCCCGTTTGGCCACAATACCTGTTACTGTCGGTCATTCCTAGCTCTGCTTTTCAAATTTTTTAGTTTATGGGTCAGATCGCTTCTATCAATCCTAAAAGCGCAACACAGTCGCTCATATCGGGCCTATAAGCAATACCCAGTCGCTCATTTGAGACCAAAAAGAGTGACTTCACTCTCAGAAGCCAAGTCGCACCTATTTTCGAATTTTTAGCGACCCAATTGCCTATTTTGGGCAAAAATCAGTGACCCCCTCGCTACATTTTCCTTGAAAAAAGTGACCAATCCCTTAAGGTTCGGTTTTTTGTTGTTTGGACTACCAATGTGTCCCTGCCACCACTGTCCAGTAGCCTGTTTCTTTCTGCAAACAATTTTTGTAAGTTGATGATATAATTGCTTAGATGTTAATGCATATGAATATGTTGTAGGACTTAACTCAAATGTTGTAACTTAATTTTCAGTTTTTTAACTTAAAGAATTGCAAATTAACCTCTTGCTGAAACCATTCCTCCTCTACTTAGTCATCACCCTCTGGGGTATTCTGAGATAAGACAAAGGGTCAAGATCGTATAGTAATAGGCACTTATACTTGTTATTGCTTAAGACCACTAAAACGGGTGACTTGGAAGGTAGAGGGGATGGAGACCGTTGGGGTTTTAATGGCGTTCGCATCCTCCCTGTTGACCGACTTGCGTTTAAAGAGTGACATGAGGATCTACGGGTGGGATTAGCCCCACTGTGTTGAGAGCCCAACACTCTTTCCTGGTCGAAGAGGAATATAGGTGTAAGGTAGTCACCTAGCAGGTTTGCAATAGTTTAAGTTCATTACTTGCATGTTTAAATATTTTTGTTTCAAAAGTTCACTGATTTTTTCATAACAGGTTTCCCATTCTGTAATATTTACAACAAACTAAAAAACATCTACAAAGTATCCATAAACCATAATCACAGTCACCAAACTAATAACAGAAATTTAAATAAACAACATTCATACATTAAAAATGCAAACCACTTAAGCCAACAAAACTCGGTTCATGACACTAAGCGAACCCATTAAAATCTATAAATTTACATTAATTCAAAATCTTTACAGTCTTTGAGGACATAAGTCCCTGACTGCCTTAACCGTGGGAAGTACTTGGGCTCAACCCTAAAACTCATTGTGAGGATTACCACGGGAACCCCGAAGTCGCTGGCCGCTTATAGGAATTGCCAAGCGTTGTCTCCTGGCAGTCTTAGTGGCTGAGTGACCACCTGAAAGCCAATAGGAAGCCACTAAAACTAGGGTCCAGAACGTCATCACCAAATTACACCATTTGATCTACCAACCAGACACAATTGACCCCCCATGCTCTTCTTCACGCCTAAGAGGTGATCCACCATAGTTTGGGTCCTTGAACCAACACCGTCGAGACCATTCTTGACGAACCTCTACACCATCAGACGACCACACAGCCTCTGAGTCAGACTCAGATTCATATCAATCTGAGACAAACTTACAGACCGCACCATCAAGCCCCATGGCTGGTGCAAACCCGGATCCACTTTTTGGAATGGTCATTGGCAATGGACCCATGTCCATGCCTCTAGTCACCACCAACACCTTTGTAGGTGCTCCTATTACTTCCATGCAGACTGTCCTAACTCAGCTACCTCCACCTACATTGACCATTCAAACTGTCCCACCTGTCATACCTAGGGACAGTGGCCCATCCACTCACACTGTCTCACCTGTCATACATGGGGGCAGTGGCCCTTTCGCTCACACTATCCCACTTACCATACCTGGGGGCAGTAGCCCATCCACAACTGTGCCACAAATACCCCTAGTCACACAGGGACATCATGTTCATGTGAACCCCACTACCATTGCAGGTCCTTCCAATATTAACCTTGGGTCAAACCTCCCTTTCATGGCACACCTCAACTTGCATGACTTGGCTAGGTTAACAAATGACCCTATCTATCATCAAGCCTTTTGGCCTCCCATGCCAACCAAGCTCCCCTCAGACACCCCCAAGTTTGAAGGGAAGGCAGGGGAGTGCCCCCAAAACCATATAATGGTGTTTCACCTATGATAATCATTAAACAACATCGTAGATGATCCGATTAGACTTAGACCTTTCCAACACACCCTCACAGGTGTTGCACCCAAGTGGCACATTGAGCTACCACAAGCCAAGTATCCAGACTTTAATTCCTTGGCCTTTATGTTCCTACAGTATTTCCAACTCCCTGTCAGATATGATGAAGGGGTGGAAATATTGCTATCTTGCTTCCATAACACTGTGACCCACATAACCGACCACATCCACGAGTGGCAGCGATGGTGCAGCTTGTGCAAGATCAAGCTTGATGACAGGATCTTCCTTGACTGGTTCTTGAAAACATTACTGACACCCATAGCCAAGGATGTCACCTCTGAACATCCCCAAACAAAGGAAGAGGCCATATTGAAGGCCCAACATTTTGACCTCATTTATGCATAGTATGGATACCTCTACCCCATCATTCCAAATGCTCCCCATGCAGGCACGTCCTACCGAGATGCGTCGGGGGCATCCTATGTTGTAGATGGCATCATAGGCTTCGTTTCCCACCAAACACAACATCACGCAACACTACCCATGATTCCACCACAACCAAGAAACACCCCTAGTGTTTCCTACCCAAACCAAGCTCCTGACTATTCAAGAATGATCTCCCAGTCTGGAGCTACAACCTCCTATGCACAACTTGCGCCACAGTAGCAGGCCCATGCACCTACTTGGCCGGCACAACAATATTCAAGACAGATGACCAGATTTTCCGCCCCCCCAGCCCCCCAAGAGCATTATGCACCACAAACACAAGTCGCTCAAGCCCCCACCCTAGCTCTGCTAGCACCTTTGGGACAAGTTTTTTCTCAACAGAACCGTCCTAACCAACCAACCCCCAACAACCAACAAGGGCAAGCCAGAAACAACCGAGTTAGGAATCAAGGAAACAACCAACCGCAAGGAGGTGGTCAACAACCAAATCCTCCCAAAAACACCGGGACGAACCGGCCAACTCAAAATCCACAGCAACCAATCCCACTTCTATGCAACTCTCCATTACGCACAAATAAACCATGCAAACTATGTAACTTCTATGGGCACTATACGATTGACTCCCCCTTCATGGATTGCACCAAGCAGGATATTCAGAATGAAGTCCAGCATGGTACCAATGCGACAATTTCAGCTCAACCCAACCTGGCACCACTGAGCCCTCCACCTATGGTGCTCCAAAACCCCTTACCACTCCAAGGGATAGTAGCAACCGGACTTGCTCCCCAACCTAATCCCACTGCCCCCACTGCACCTCCGCTAACAGAAACAGGTGTTCACCACCTACTAGCCATGACAATCGAAGAGGTCAATTTACAGACCAGGTGAAATCAGTACGAAGCTAACACCGAACCCGTTGACCCATCAGTGGCATCCACGTCCAAAACAACCAATCCACCTCTTCACTTACCCCTTTTCCCCCCATTCCCTCCCATACGACGGGTTGCCAACAATGCCACAGCTAGAGCTGCTATGAGCTACAGCATCGTTGATGACTTGGCCCAAACACCTCCGGCCATGTCTACTCTTGAGGTACTTAAAACTTTCCCAACACATCAAAAATATTTACTAGCCACCCTCGGTGATATAAACCCCTATGACTCCAAGTTGAGCATGTTCGACACCGATAACGGAGAACCCCAGATGCCATCAACTATTGCCTTCCAAATTCCAGTATCAATTCGGAATCTGGTCGTACACCAGTGCATCGTTGACGAGGGGGCATCCACATGCGTTATGTCAACCTTAGTTTGGTAGAAACTTGGGTCCCCAATCCTGCAACCATCCACCACTACTATGCGGGCTTACGATGGTCATCCCACTAAAGCCCAAGGAATCCTTCTGTACGTCCCCATAACATTACCCAGGAAAATAGCACTGATCAACATAGAGGTTGTCAATGCATAGTTGGACTATAACCTTCTCCTGGGAAGAAGTTATATGTATGCCATGAGAGCCATAGCATCCATTTTTTTCCATCTCATGATGTTCCCTCATGATGGGAAAATCGTGACGGTTGACCAATTAACTTATCACAATCCGCAAGGGATAACGACACCAGCCAACATTATCCCTACGGTCAACACCACTATCGACGACACATCCACTCCTCATTATTGAATGTGGTCCTTGTATTATTTACAGACACTCCCATGAAAACCTCCTTCCCCTTCGTGTCACCACCGCCGACACCAAACGAGACTGCATATTTGTGCATGCTCTCATCCATCACTGATGTACCTAAGCATCAACCGCAACCGTAGCCCCAACAACAGTTGCAACATCATGCGCAGCCTCAACCACAACCACATCCCCAAATGCAACCACCAGGGATTTACTTGGGCTCCTCCCTAGTCCACACACTTCCCTTCCTATTCCCCCCACCTGGTGTCATGAGTAAGCCAGTAATGGATACCTTAAACTTACCCAACTTCACATTGGGGATTCCCATGTGGTACCTCGATCCACCGACCCAACCTCCGATGCCCCAAGTCGTGTTAACCCCTTGTTCAACCCATTGCAGTCAAATCATGTCCTCCACCTTGTCCACAAAATCCAACCACTGCACCGACACCTACTGTGCCCCACCCAAAAAAGGGCTAGGGGAAAAAACGCGAAAGAAACAACTGAACCCCAGTAGATCCCACCATGCGTTGTGTGCGATGAACAAGGCCATGCAACCCAAAACTGTCCTGAAATTACCATGATCCACACACATTTAGATGCCATGGATACAACAAAAAACCTCCCGATGGTTGAGCTCCCCAGTGGACCAACAAAGAGAAACAAGTCATTGAGAACAAACCATGCTTGCGAAATTTGCAGATTGTATGGACATTATTCTCACCACCGCCAGGGCTTGTCCTAGTTTTGAATATCTATAGCTAACCTTCGACATCATGCCCTTTACACCGAGATAAATCTCATTGAAGAAATCCACCCCCCCCCCCCCCCCCCCCCCCCCCCCCCCCC
>LPNX010764738.1:187957-204921 GCA_001517045.1 Pseudotsuga menziesii
CCAACCTGTCCCATCATTGCTTATGCAATGATGAGGAGATTCTTGAAGCCTTAACCACTCTTGAATACCCTTGGGATGACATGCACCATCGCTCATTCTTCATCCCCGAAGAACCTGTGTCGTTGTCGGATCAATTTTCAGTTGAGACAAAGGATTTCATTCATGGGAAAGTTGACTGGTTCAAAAATCCCATTCCAACACTCGACGCTTTCGAAGAAGGAAACATGGCCAATATCTCACCAACCATTAAGATCGACATCTCAACCAAATCTGAGATCGTTGAGGAGATCATGCTGGGGGCATCCTACTCTCCTGAAGAAATCGCTTCCTACAAAGCACTCTTCCAAGAATTTCGCGACATCTTCGCCTGGCCTTACATCAAAATGCCCAGGTTGGATCCATCTATTGTTGAGCACCACATCAACACATGGCCTAATGTGGTCCCCATACACCAAAAGAAAAGGCCAATCCATCCCTCCAAAGGTGCCGCGGTCAAAGCCGAAATTGAGAAGCTGCACACAGCCAACTTCATTTACCCGATTGCTTACATAACCTGGGTTTCAAATCTCATTCCTGTAAATAAAAAAACAGGGTACCATCCAGGTTTGTACAGACTTCTACGATCTGAATTGGGCCTATCCCAAAGACAACTTCCCAACACCCTTCATCGATCAAATCATCGATGCGTGTGCCAGACATGAATTATTTTCCTTCATGGACGACTTTTCTGGATATAACCAAATTCAGATCCGAAAAGAATATCGTTGCAAAACTGCATTTACAAACCCTTGGGGCACATTCACATATCGAGTAATGCCCTTTGGTATAAAGAATGTTGGAGCCACATTCCATCGTGCCACGAGGTATTGTTTCCATGACCTCATCCACATCATATCGATCTACCTAGACGACCTTACTGCTTGATCACGGAAATGTACACAGCACATAGACGATTTGAAGCAAGTATTTTTGCGATGCTGCAAGTACAAAATTCTCATGAATCCCCTAAAGTGCATTCTTTGTGTCCTTGCAGTCTGTCTACTTGGGTTCATCATATCCCACAAAGGGATAACGGTTGACCCTATCAAATTTCAAGCTATCCTTGATCTCCCTACACCAAAAACTTTGCGCCAACTACACAGCCTCCAAGGCAAGGCCAATTTCCTTTGTCGCTTTCTACTAGAGTATGCAACAAAAGCCTACGGATTCATTCTCCTGCTTTGCACCAAAATCCCCTTTGTTTGGGATCAACAAGCACAGGAATCATTTGATGCACTCAAACAAGCCTTGGCATCCGCACTATTACTTTCGACACCAGACTTCACCCGAGACTTCATTCTTTATGTGTCGACCTCGAAAAATTCCATTATTGGAGTCTTGGTCTAGGAAGATGATGTTCATCAGGAGCACGTGATTTATTACGTTAGCCTGAAGCTGATAGGTCCCTCACTGCGATATTCACCCAAGGAAAAAATGTCCCTCGTCGTTGTTTTCTCAGCCCAGAAGTTGTGCCACTACATCATTGCAAACCATACCTGAGTAGTGGCTAATTCCAACCCAATGTGGTACCTCTTAAGATGTCGCCTTCTATAAGGCCACGCGGCCAAATGGGTAGTCTTCCTCCAAGAATTTGACTTGGAGCTTTTTTCCCCAAAAATCACAAAGGCACTAGTGCTAGTTGCGCTCATGACAGATCTGCCCCCATTAACCACGTCACCACTACCTAAGGATGACCTCCCCGATAATTTCCTATTCATCATATCCACGGAATATCCATGGTATGGGGGCATCCTTCTATATTTACGAACACAAAAGTTTGTAGCCCACTTAAACTGCAAAGACATGCGAGGCATCCGACATCAAGTCGCTCGCCATCTCCTTATTGGAGATATTTTATATCTTCGGGGCATTGATACCATCTTACGTTGTTGCCTTACCCATGACGGGGCCAAGACATTCCTTAACGACTGTCATAGTGGAGCCTGCGATGTCCACCTTTCAGGTCTGGAAACTGCCTAGAATCTTCTACGTGATGGCTACTTTTGTCCTTCCATCTTCACTGATTGCATAGCAGCAATCAAACATTGTCACAGGTGTTAGCTCTTCACCCCAAAGGCAAGAACCCCCCTACACCATTACACCCCGTAGCCACAGTCGGTCCCTTCTGTAAATGGGAAATCGACTTCATGACAATCAACCCTACCTCAGCTAATGGTCATAAGTATATCAGTGTGGATGTTGATTACTTCACTAAGTGGGTCGAGACCATGCCTACGTTCGATTGCAAAAGTGAAACGGTGACCCGTTTGAGTCAATGTGGTACGGCCCATATGTCATCCATCGTTTCCTCGAAAAAGGGGCATACATTCTTGTTGACTCAAATGGACAACTCTTGGAGAAGCCCCATAATGGGCTCTACCTCAAGAAATTTTATGCTTAACATCACCAATGAGTCGCTTTTTGCATAGTATTGTACTTTTGTGTTTTACACATTTTAAAAAAAATGAGTCTTATGTATTGTTTCCTTGACTGTGCCAGATGGATCCTACCTCGTGTCGATACATCAGATTTGCTAACGGAGCAAGCATATGGTCTCCAAACCTCCCCTCAGCTGCATGGGTCATATACTCCCCGTCGCATGAGTTGATCCATATCGATGAATTATGTGTGGGCATCGCAACCAACAACCAAGCTAAATATGATGGTGTTACTGGCCCTTTGGTCGCCACCCTCCAATTGAGTATTTGCCATCTTGATGTCTTCTTAGACTCCCAGTTGCTTGTCTCCCAGTTAAACAACCGCTACCGGGTACGCGATCCCTGCCTCTTTAGAAAATTCCTGCGCACTAAACAAATGGTTAGAACATTTGAATCCATCACATTCACACATGTTCCCAGGAACCTCAATAGTGTAGCAGATCAAATGGCTAATGACATTCTAAATTGGCATATTCATCATAGCATATAGGAAGCATACAAAAAAAATGCATCATGCATCATCACATATAAATAGGCATACACAGGTACAAGTACAGCATCTAGGCATTTCATTCACATCGTCATAAAAGACTCACATATAAAACCATAAAAAGCGCATCCAAATACATCAAATATATATATATATATATATATATAAATCGCATGTCCAAAATATGTCTAGTACAAAATGAGAAGCTACATATGATTTCTCAGCTAAATATACATAGCGATACAAAAATTCCTAAGTGCACCAACACACTAGGGGCAGCCCCACTAGCTGCTAATCAGACCCAGACTCGTACTCATCATCTGGCTCAGTGTCATCATCCTCCTCGGAGGACTCATTGTCCTCCGTAGGAACATCCCTGCGTGCCTCTCTACAAACATGCTCACAGGCCATGGCTATCCTCCTCATCAGAGAAGTCCGCTCTGGAGGCACACTGTGAATGGCGTCAATCAGCTCATTGTCTAAGCGCTACCAGCCTACATCAAAAATCCCCTCAGCAAGCCGCTCCAAATGTGGCATAATAGTGTCCACCTTCCGCCGCTGCCTACAAGGGTTCCCCGCTAGGACCGTTGGCTCCGCAATCGCGACCACTCGCCTCTGATAACCGGGTGGTGGAGGAGGACCAATATCTGCATACGCAAACAAAGACACCATTAGTCTATCCATATAATCATACAACTATCAACTAGATAAAATACTCTATGTATAAATATGAGCACAAAAAACATCACACATACATAGCAGCTGGTCCCTAGGCATAGCCTGGAGTTCGGGGCATCTCAGGGTCTCCATTATAGTCCATCCCCACATAAGGTTACTCCTCAACCACCACTGGGAGTTGTTGCCATTGATCCAACAACTCCTGTGTGAAGAAGCGGCCCACTCTACCACCGCCCTCTCTCACCATCATCTGACACCGTCTACGCATCTGCGGCTCTCGCGGACCACTATCTCGAACTGCCTGATGCGGATGCAGAGTCGGTACTTTCTCAAAAAAGAAAGCACATTAAAAAGAGACAAAACAAAACTCTCCACCAGATGCCCTGACATGGTTCAGCTGACGCCGAACCGCACGCAAGTACATCTGAGCCCATCCATGATAAGTGCCCATCATGGCACGCGCTACCATCTATAGTTGTCCTCCCATTGTCATGTGGTTCCCCTTGGAACCCAAGATACGTAGCACCATTGCTGCAACAGCCCGTGTCGACAGGTCCTCAATATCACATGTCAAGATGTGTGAACCATGCACATACATGGTATCATAACAGTGCCTATCACACAAGTCCTCCAACGTCTCCCCACAAGACAGTACTGGCACCAAGTCGCCAATGACTCCCGACATCAGGAGCCCAATCAGAAAATACACATCCAACAGCGTAATCTCAATACGCTGCCCCTGTATCATGAAAGCCTCCTCCCCAATATCCCAGAAGCTGACCAACATCTGTAGTAGTAAACGTAGGCTCTTCATCAGGGGAATCTGCATGAACTTTATCAGTCCACAACGGGACAGTGTACCCTGCACATTCTCATCTCATAATGCCTCCTCCCGGAGGTATTTGCAGTCCCTCTCACACCACACAGTCTCATACATCCTGCACAAGCATAAAACAACTGTCAGCCATAGCTTCCAGTAAAAAATCTCCCCTAGGACCAGGTCAAACCTGTCAAGCCAAAAAGAGTGACCAGGTCGCTCAAAAAGGCCTCGCAGAAGCGACTGAGTCACACTTTTTGGATGAAAAGAAGTGACTCTAGATCTCTCTTTTTTTCCCGACAGGAGCGACCCAGTCGCACCTGTTCGGGTAAAATAAGTGACCTAGTTGCTCCTTTACCCAAGAAAAGCATGACTTGGCTCGTGGAAGCCCTAGCAGGCTCACAAAGGGTCCCCGAGTGAGCAAATCCAAAAAGTCAACCACTGAAAAGATAGATTCTGCAAGAACTCTTACCTACAAGTCACAAATCAGAAAACCACCGATCGAATTGGGAGAAATCAGCAAAAGAAGTTCTGGGGCCTCCTCTCCAACTCAACAGTGAATAGTGACAATGACAATGACACTTCACAAAGTGGTCCCCACCCATTTATAGGCCCCATTTGACCTATTTTCTTCTTTTTCACATAACTGGGCCATACGGAATCAGTTTGGGACGTCGTTCACACCACTGATTTCAGAATTTCGTCCTCTATATTTCAATGAGACCATAGTCTCATGATCAGTAAGTAATTTTTGGGGCCTTTTCCCGGACGTTACCTCGGTTTACATGCCATTCATAGATAATTGTCTAATCCGTCCACCGCAACTTACGCGGGTTCTTGGACCACTTCCCGAAAGTTAGATCATGTTGGCATGCATTTGGCAATATAACTACCCCCAGACCTGTGCCTACACCACCGCAACTTATGTGGGATTCCTGACCATCTCCCATAAGGCACATCATTTTTCACTATGGCACATAATTGTCTACATGCATCATGCAATATCATGTCACCCTCTCATTTTATTTTTCAGCATATAACAGTCCAACTCGTCCACCCCAAGTCGGTACGGGTTGGTCACACAAGACTCTCCTAACTTCTGTCTGAGAGCCACCTCGGTCTACGTGCCTCTGTCGCGATCTATCCCGTGCATGTATTGGCATGATCAAGAGCCACCTCCTCCATCCATACTACAGAGTTGACCTTTGGACCACTATCCACTGTCTCGAAAGGAGGGCACCATCAGTGCCCCCGTAATCAGTTGACCATACTGGAGTTTTTGTTAAGCTCTTTTCTGACTCCTAAAAAAGAATGAAAAGATTGTCGAGCGCATTTGCTTCCTCTCCCGCCCGTTAAAGTATCAAAAAGGGAGTCTACATAGCTTCGTTTATCTCCTTTTACAAACTATGTCGACTACCATATGAAAAGGACCACCTTGGCACATTCAAGCAAAGACCGTTCCCCTCTGCATCCTTTTATGCTTTCTCGGGCAAAGGGGCCGAACTTTATGAAAAAGCTCACCATGGGTTGTCTTTAAACTCTTTTCTAGCCTTCTCATCAAGAAAATATCGCCGAGCAAACTTGGTCATGTTCATGGTCGTAAAAGTATTTGAATGACCATCCAATCAGTATAGGTTTAACCTTTTCCAGCCTGATTGGACTACCAACAGTAAAGAAGTCTCTCATCCCATAAAACATGGGCAATCTCTCCTATGTACACTTTTATCCTTTTTTCGGACATAGGATACTATCAACGAAAGAGCCCCCAGTGGAGTCTTCTTCATGATTTCAAACTCTCTAAAATTGAAAGCACCATGGAGCATTTACTTTCTTGGACTCGCTAAAAATCCACAAGATCGTACCATAACGGTGTCTCTAGACACCATCTCACATGTTACAGTTCAGCAGCATTCCCCCTTTAGGTCTCTTTGTTCAGAGTATTCTGCAATGAGTCTTCCTTAGCTCCCATCAATACCAAAACGTATCTACCTCCCACAAGTATTTCCCGTCTACAGTTACATCCCCGGTATTACAGCTATGATCCCTTTCCCATGAGTCAATTTCATTTGTTTCCTGGTCTGCCCTTATGTCATACTCTAAACAAATGAAGTTTGAGTCCCTCATGATTCCCTGCCCCTGTTCCCTATTTCAGTGTGTCAGTCCCCATATTGTCTCACACCTTATGTTATCTCCCTCGCACTTCTGGTCAAGGAAACAACATTTCCTTGGTCAGTTGTAGGTCTCCCTTTGTCGATGACAACACATATATTCCAGAGGATAGACCCAAAGGTCCCTGTATCCTAGTTTCATTAACCTCATTGACGAGTTCCTTGGACCACTTGAGAGGAGTCCTTATTTCCTCTCGAGATGGTTGTTTCTCACGTGCTCAACTCCAGCTACATCATCACACCGTTGAGATTCATATAGGGTATTGGTCCATGCAGTATTTGGTCGAAGACCCCGGATGTCACCTGACTCTGGCACATTGATGACTCTATTGAGGGACCTAAACAAGTTCACATCCCTTGCAATTTCTGGGTTGCGTGGAAGACAGTGTTCAAAATCCCCAGAGAAGTGCTTCGGTATAGATTCATGATTGATGTAGCATATTGTACCATAGAGACTCTGACTCTCCGTCACTGAGTCCCTACAGTTTGTACTGTTTCAGATCCAGCAGACCATCTATCATGAAGATATAGCATTCCATGAGAATGCCATGGGTCCAATGTAGCAGTTCTTCATATCAATATTGTATTTCATGCTCTTATTGAGGCAACCACTATGTAACAACAATTGTACATGATCGACTCTTGCATTTTAGAGCTTAGATCATGTTATTCTTTTGGCATCGTTACGAGCATGGGGATGCCCACCTCGTCCATATACATGTCGCACATTATTTGTATCTCACCCATTGATGGGAACCATATTAATACAAAAACCAAAAGCCACCATGTCCCAGCCCAGGAAGCACCACCCCTCCAGAAAATCCTATGATGTTCATCGATCATACGATGAGCTCTTGCCCTCACACATCAAAGGCAAATCTGTTAACCCAAAAAATTGCTCGATTAGCTCTACATGACCTACACCACACAGAGACATCTATTTCACTACCCTCATTGACCCCCACACCCTTGTAAAGGCTCAAAAACACCAAAAAGGATGTTAAAAACCCATAAAACAGCCTAAATAGCTCTCACAAGGGTTAAGACCTACAAAAGGGGCTAAAACCCCTAAAAGGAGCTTAAAAACCCTAAAGGAGCTAAAATATGGCCGAAAAGGGCCTAAATCCCAAAAAAGGGGCTAAAGCCTTAACCAATGGCTTAAAACCCTACAAACTCAAAAAGGGCTATAAATACAAGGGTGGGGGTCACTCTCAAAACACTTCCCATTTGCCTACGGTACTCTGCCCGTGTGAATGTCTTGAGACCCATCTCTCTCAAGCCATTCACCCTCCTTGCTCCACTTGCTTCATTTGCTCCATTAGCCAAGCCCCATTCCATTGAGAGGTAGCACCTTGAGCTAGGGCATGGTGGCCCATCTTCTAGCAAGAGCATAGGTATAATGGTGTCAATGCTTTCTTATTGTTTAATCTAGTTGCTTATAGCTTGTTTTCTGCTAACATTTCCATTGCAGGGTTGTTATTTGTTCATTCCTGTCACAGGTTTATTTCAAGGTTTTGTATGGTTCAATAACCGTTTCCTGCAGCTTTTTCCTTCACCAAAGAAACCCTATCCTTCCATCCTATAGACGGAAGGTAGCTATTTCTGCATGTAGCAAGGGCCAAAGCCCTACTACACCCACGATTACTTGCTTCAGAAGCAATAATGCGGCTTTCCCAGACTATGGGATGCAGGCTAGCTCAGTCACGAAACTGACTGCCATGCCTTGCTCTGCCCAAGGGATTAACTGCCTCAACCACTCTTCTGGAAGAATTGAATGATTGAGTGCAGGGGACACAAAGGTAGCTGAGGGTTTATGGGTTTCCCCATTGACATCTGGTCTCACCCTATTGTCTCAGGAGTTTGATTAACTCCCCTCCCTATTCCTTGTGAAATCATGCCCCCATCTCTTACGTTGCAGTGCATAGCTAGCTGTGGTATTTTATTAAATTGCATATTTACATGATGACTTCAAAATATAATGTTCCTAACTTAGCACTATAACCATCGGCATCAACCTTGATCACCGACACACAAAACACCAAATCAATGGTAGGGCCTTGGCCTTAATCTCCTCGCCATAATTTCAATACAATATATACATCATGGACAATTTCAATACCATGGGGTCAAAATCGGGGTGTTACATGTATAGACCTTGAGGTACAAACTCTGTTGTAATTCAAGGCAATAGTCCCCAGTATAATAACATGTAATGTATTTTTGGAGTCTCTCTAGGATAAGTCAACCCTGTTAGGGTAAGAGATCGGCCTCAGTCATGTAATAGGAAATTCACTTTAAAGGTATAAATAGGGAGGCGCCCTCCCTCATTTATACAAACCTCACACTCACTCAATTTCGCATGAGAGAGAGAGAGAGACAAGGAGGAGAGATAGATAGTTCTTGGAGACTTCTTATTACTAGGTTTGTTCATCTTATGACACTGTCTTTGTGACTGTACTATTATGAGGAAGTTTGTGGAGTTTTCTCCTTTATGGTTTCCTCAGTGAAAATATTTGTGTCTTGTGTATCTATTCTATCTTATGCATATTGTTATACTTGTTATTCTTTCAGATAAATATCCTAACAAAGCTAATAATACCTAGAAAAACTAACATGGTATCAGAGCATCTCTAAAATAAATCCCTGTGCAACAGTAGAAACCAGGGCTTCCTAGTTCAAGTTCTTCTCTACACAGATCATCAGGAAAAGAGGGATAGGATAACTCACCTCAGTAGGGTGCATCTTTTGGTGGAATTAGTTTCAAATTTGAATAAGTCTCAATTTTGTCCCTGTCACTAGTGCCAGGAAAAACTAGGGCATCAAGTTTCGGAGGCTTCCCACCTCAGTCTTCAGAAAAGGACCTTGCTAAGCAACTTGCCTCAAGGAGGCACATATTTTTGTCCAAATAGAATCCCTAAACTCCAAATTTGGAAAATTAGGTTTTCTATAACAAAACCTAGGTCATCCAGCTCTGGAACCAGGTCGAACACCTCAAATCAGTAAGATCTAAATCTTTTCTATTTCCATTTGAGGTTCTCATTTCAAAAAATGACTCACCATACTTGGCTTGAGGACAAGCTTGGAGGGCTGATAACTTCCAACCATGGAAGTACAAAATCTACCTGATCCTTGAAGAAACTGATTTGGATCAATACATCAGTGGAAAAGTTCCAAGGCCAGAGGGAGATGAGGCTAAGGATACTCATAAGAAGAACTTGGTTAAAGCCAAGAGAACCATTGCAGATTCAATCTAGGATAACCTCATCCCCCATGTGCCATCATTCAAGACACCAAAGGTATTATTTGATGCTTTGACAAAGATGTTTGAAGGGAATAACATCAACCAAAATATGACTTTGAGGAACTAGTTGAAGAATGTGAAGATACATAACTCAAAGACTATATAGTCCTTCTTCACAAGGGTTGCTCAAATCAAAGGAAAACTTGAATCAATTGAAGAGAATGTCGAAGAAGGAGAAATTGTGATGACTACCTTGAATGGCCTCCCTAGATCATGGGACTCATTCATTCAAGGAATCTGTGCAAGAAGGAAGCTGATCTCTTTCAACCGGCTTCAAGAAGAATGTACACAAGAAGAAGCTCGATGCATAACAAGAGAAGAGAAGATGGGAGCAACTAAAGATCAAGCTTTTACATTTCACACCAGGAAGAACTACAAGAATAAGTATAAGAAGGAGAACCATCATCATAATGAGAAGAAGGACAAGAAATAAAGAAGATAAAGAGAGATCCTTCCAATGTTCGATGCTATACTTGTAATGAAAAGGGACACTTTGCAAGAGACTGACCCATCAGGAAAAAGAGACACCATGCTCATGTTGTCGAAGACGATGGACCAACAAATAAAAGATTCAAAAGAGAGAAGGATAATTTAGATGAAGAGTATGTGCTAATCTCAACACTTACTGGCACTATCTCACATGGAAGAAATGATTGGCTTGTGGATAGTGGGGCATCTAAACACATGACGGGATACAAAGACTCAATCGTCAATATGTCTGAGAATGAGTCACCTCACAAGGTGAAACTTGGGGATGATTATCAATACCCCATAAAAGGGAGTGGAGAATCTTAATACAAGCTAGACTCCATGAAATATTTAAAGATGAAGGATGTGCTATATGTTCCACGATTGAAGAAGAATCTTCTCTCCATCTCTACACTAGATGTAAAGGGAATGAGAGTTGCATTTGTCGATGGCCAAGTTCTGATGTGGCCTAAATGAAAGACAATAGATTATGCAATAGTAATTGGAGAAGAAGACGAAGGCTTGTACAAACTAGAGGGACGGTCTAAACAAGCATTGGTTCATCACTCAATAGAACCAAGTGAACTATGGCATAGAAGGCTTGCACATGTGCACTACAGAGCACTACCAATGGCAAGCAAAGTAGTCTTTGGACTTCCAGATATCCAAAAAATCATGAAGGCATTTGCAAAGGATGTGCACAAGGAAAGAATGCAAAGAAGATATTTCCCAGCAGTGAAAACAAGGCTAAAGGAATGCTGGAGATAGTACACTCGGATGTATGCAGACCCATGTGTTCTATCTCATTAAGTGGGTATGTGTACTATGTTTCCTTTATAGATGATTTCTCTGTAATACTTGGATATATTTATTGAAAGGGAAAACTGAAGTATTCAGTAAGTTCAAGGAATATAAAACCTCGGTCAAGAACCAAACCGAAAGGAAGATCAAGACTCTGTGTTCATGATAATGGTGAAGAATTCACCTCGGAATAATTCAAGGAACTCTGCAGAGAGCCTAGGATTAAGAGGAAGTTGAGAAGTCCATATATTCCTCAATAGAATGGGGTTGTAGAACAAAAGAACTGAACCATAATGAAAGCAACGAAAGCAATGCTACATGACCAGGATCATCCTATGCACCTTTGGGTGGAAGCAACAAGAACAACTGTGTATGTACAAAACCATAATCCTCATCGAGTACTTGACAACAAAACTGTGGAAGAAGCTTTCTCAAGAGAGAAACTAGAAGTCAACCATCTTCAAATATTTGGTTGCCCAGTGTACATACATATCCCAAAGGAGAAGAGGACCAAGCTTGATCCTTCTGGGGGGAAGGGTATTTTCGTAGGATACAATGATACATCAAAGACCTACCGAATATACTTCACATGAATCAAGAAGATAGACATCAACAAAGATGTAACATTTGATGAAGACTCGGCATACTTCAAATCCAGGAGGGTACCTATTCAAGAGGTCGAGGAACCTGAAGAAATGAGAGCTAGAGGCATTGAAATTGGAGAAACAATTCCATAAGGCCATGAAGATCATGACATGGCAAAACCACAAGATTTGATAGAGACACTTATCGAGAAGAAGTCCCACAAGAGGAAACCATTCATTATGGGCATGGGATCCCATACAAGAAGCAGGAAAGGTATGGCGCTCCAGAAGGAGTGCATAGAGAAAGGAAAAGGACAAATCCTTACAACAACTGTGTGGCACTGCTATGTGACATCATTGACAAGGAACCTTCCACCTATGAAGAGGATGCAGAAAATAAAGAATGGAAGGATGCCATGATCAAGGAGCATCGATCGATGATGAAGAATGTTTGCTAGGAGATAGTTCCGAGATTGGAAAAGAAGTATGTCGTGACTTCAAAGTGGATCTACAAGATCAAGCATGTTGCACCATCGAGAAATTCAATGCAAGATTCGTAGCGCAAGGATTCTCAAAGAAAGAAGGCATAGACTAAGAGGAGATATTTATACCCATGGTGAGGTACACTTACATTAGGTACATACTGTCATTGACTACAGTTATAAAATGGAGTATACACCAGATGGATGCCAAGACAACATTCTTAAATGGTGTAGTCAAGGAGGAAGTATACATAAAACAAACACTAGGATTCAAGAGACATGATAGGAAGGCTCATGTGTGCAAATTGAAGAAGGTCTTGTATGGATTGAAATACACACCAATGACATGGTACAACAGGATGGATAGCTTCCTAACGAGCCTAGTATTTACCAAGAGTAAAGCAGATTCCAACCTTACTTCAAGGTTGAAGGTGAAAAACCAGTGATGCTCCTGCTATATGTCAATGACCTGCTCCTAACACGCGAGGATGAACTCATTAAAGATGCAAGGAGGATACTTTCTATAGAGTTCTAGATGAAATACCTGGGGATGATGCACTACTTCTTATGCATGGAGGTGTGGCAGAGTGTATATGGGATTTTCCTTAGTCAAGGAAAGTATATAGTGGATATTCTGAAGATATTAAGAATACTGGACTACAAGGAAATAACCACACCTATGGAATCTTACTTGAAGCTTCTGAGTGATACTTCATCCGAGTCGGTTGAGGCCATGATGTATCATCAAATGATTGGCTCATTGATGTATCTGAAAAATATGAGACCAGACATATGCTTTGCGGTGAACATCCTGAGCCAGTTCCTAACGAATTCGAGACATGTTCACCTGATAACTGCAAAGCATGTTCTGAGGTACCTATAAGGTACAATGGATTATGGGCTCAAATATGATGCAAATCAGAAGATTAACCTACACGGTTATGTTGATTCGGATTGGGTAAGTAGCGCCATTGATATGAAGAGAACTTTGGGTTCCTCCTTCAGTTTGGGATCTGGAATGATCTCCTAGTTTAGCAGGAAGCAGTCCTTCATGGATCTGAGTACAACCGAGGCAGAGTATGTTGCTTCTTGCTCGACTAGTTGCGAGGAAGTGTGGTTGCGGAAGCTACTGTCTCATTTGTTTGATCTCCAGTTATATGTGATTTGTATCTTCTACAACAATTAGAGTTGTGTGAAGTTGTCGGAGAACCCTTATTCGATGACAAGTCAAAACACATAGAGATCAAGTTCCACTATATTAGGGATATGGTGCAGAGAGAAGTAGTGAAGCTCCAGTACGTGGCAACAGACGACCAGATAGTCGATGAGTAAATGAAGCCTCTATCTAGAGTGAAGTTCGAGTACTTTAGAGAAATACTTGGTGTGATCCAAAATGAGACCCCTCGAAAGAGGGAGTGATGAGTTTTAGCATAGATGGAGGGACAGGTTGTCTGAGTGTAAAATCCTAGCGAAGATCAAAGGTTGCTCAGACGTAATAATTCATGTAAGTTGTCCTTGGATGTAATAAGTCTTGGATAAGCTCGCATATTATCCTTGGACGTAATCAATCTTGATATGTTTCGATGCTAGAAATAGCAAGAGACTAGAAGACGTAGATGCATGAAGACATGGGAAATGAGACAAGTTGTTCGTTGCTCAGATTTAATCGGTCTTGTAGGTTGTTTGAGTGTAAATACGAGTCCTAGTGTGATATACAGGTTACTCAAAGGCAATCAATCCTAAGACAGGTTATCTGAATATAAACATGAGCCCTAGCATGGTACGCAGGTTATTCAGATGTAATAAGTCCTATGGGTTTTTGGAGTGTAAATAGGATCCCTTGCATGGTACATAGGTTACTCAAATATAATAATCCCTGAAGGTTGTTTGAACATAAAATATCCTGGACGCGGTTTGTTCAGATGTAATAAGTCCTTGAGCTTGACCTGGAATGTAAAATCCCTGGTGTAGCTGGTTGTCCACTCGTAATCAGTACTTACATATGTGTGTGTGTGTGTGTGTGTGTGTGTGTGTGTGTGTGTGTGTGTGTGTGTGTGTGTGTGTTCCCATGTTATAGATGATAAGGTCACAAGGAACTTGAGGTGCACCTAGGCAATTCTCCTATTCTAATAGAACGTAGGTTAACCATGGAGAGACGTAATGCACTTGGTGTGGTCCTAGGAGATTCTCACATAGTGGATGTTATAGGTTGTCTCGATGACGTGAAAGATCCTATAATACTACTACGATGATAGAACATGAGTGGTGTGCATATGGGTTGTGCTCTGTGTGTTTTTTTTTGTTTTGTGTAGGACAAAAAAGATGATCTAGATACAATGAGATAACGGTAGGAGACACAGGTTATTGTTGGGCAATGTAAAGAAGGTATTGGACTATTCCTATGCGATGGATTTCTCATAAATGTGATGAAGACCTAGATGAAGACTAGGCCTACACCCAACATGAAAAAGGGATGGCTCTGTAGAAACTTTCGATGACAGATATTACCATTCGATGATTGATAGAATATGTTGTGGCAATAGCTATGATGATGACTCTGTGATGATGATTGGACTAGATGTGTTGATGATTCTGGAAGAGAGAGAATACCTTCCTAGTTAAGAGGGACTGTTGATGTATTTGTAACTTCAGAAGATATTATGATGTATATTATCATTGTATGTTGTTGTACCCCCATCGGAGATGTGTTTGCCTCCTTTCAGGATGTCATTATTGTGTACATACCTTGAGGTACAACCTCTGTTGCAAGTCGGGGCAATAGTCCACAGTGTAACATCATGTAATGTATTTTTTGATTCTCTCTAGGATAAGTCAGCCCTGTTAGGGTAAGAGGTCATCCCCATTTATGCAATATGCCAGTCACTTGAAAGGTATAAATAGGGAGGCACCCTCCCTCATTTATACACACCTCACACTCACTCAAGTTTGCATGAGAGAGAGAGAGAGGGAGGAGAGATAGATAGTTGTTGAAGACTTCTTATTACTGGGTTTGTTCATCTTATGACACAGTCTTTATGACTATACTATTATGAGGAATTATGCAGGGTTTTCTCCTTTATGGTTTCCTCGGTGAAAAACTTTGTGTCTTGTGTATCTATTCTATCTTATGCATATTTATATACTTATTATTCTTTCAAATAAAGATCCAAACTAAGCTAATAAGATCTAGAAATAATAACATATTAAGATATGGACACTTCTTGCAACTTAGTAAAAAAAAAAAAGAGTTTGCAAATACAAGGATCACTCAACTTTTGATGCTTGATACTTGTTTTTTATACTTTCCCACAATTTATATGTTATAGTATCATTTCTTCTTTNAAAAAAGAGTTTGCAAATACAAGGATCACTCAACTTTTGATGCTTGATACTTGTTTTTTATACTTTCCCACAATTTATATGTTATAGTATCATTTCTTCTTTCTGGAACTAATGTGTCTACAACTCATAGCTTGAGAAGCATAAGAGTGCCTTTATGTCTTTTATCATACTCTTGGGTATCATTTGTTGGTCTATGTTCTTTACCTAAGATGATTCGATCAAGATCTCTAAACTCACTAATGTCTAGTATGTTGTGACTACATAAATTGAATTATTTCCAATCAAATTTTTAGACTCTAGAAAGAGTAAATGATGCAAATTGGCCATGCCTAACACAACTCAAAAAATGATACCATATAAAGAATGTAACAATTCATCATATGCTTACTATCATTGAGAAATATCCATTGAATCCATGCAACAAATCCATTAGTGGAAACCAAAAGATTTTTCAAATACAAGGATCACTCAACTTCTTATGCTTGATACTTGTGTTTTAGACTTTCCCACAATTTAGATCTTATAGCATAATTTCTTCCTTATGGAACTAATGTGTCTGCAACTCATAGCTTGAGAAGCATAAGAGCGTCTTTATGTCTTTTATCATAGTCTTGGGTATCATTTGTTGGTCTATGTTCTTTACCTAAGCTGATTCGATCAAGATCTCTAAACTCACTAATGTCTAATATGTTGTGACTACATAAATTGAATTATTTCCTGTCATTTTTTAGACTCTAGAAAGAGTAAATTATGCAAATTGGCCATACCTAACACAACTCAAAAAATGATACCTTATAAAGAATGTAACAATTCATCATATGCTTACTATCATTGAGAAATATCCATTGAATCCATGCAACAAATCCCACTTGTATTTGCAACAAATGAAATAGTGGTAACTTATGCCTCCGTATGTGTGGGTTCCTGAACTAGATTGCCACACCTAGCTAGGTCCAACGATCTCTCCTCAGTTTTGGTGATTTCTCCTCAACTAACTTCTTAATTCCAATTATCTTTCCAATAATAGTGAGCTCTCCAATTATTGAAGTCTCGATTGCTATACCAAGCAAGTAGAAACTAGTCTAATCAAAGGGAAATGCCATAATAGTTGAATCTCCTTTAGAAATTATCAATCTCTAAGTACTAAATGATGCCCAACAAATATTCTATCAAATATAGAAACAATTATGAATTGCCTCTGGTGTTGCAAGCATCACACCTACAACATCCCCACAAAAAGGATGTGTGGCCCCCTATTATACAAACAACATACATGGTTCTGCTTTTATCTCCCATGCATTCACCATTGGGTAGTTTTCTTCACCATTCAATAGATAGCATATTCCAATGTTCCAT
>LPNX010764749.1:4549-17917 GCA_001517045.1 Pseudotsuga menziesii
ACATCATCATTAACATCATTATCATCATCCTCCTCATCATCATCACCATCAACATCATGAACATCATCATCATCATGAACATCATGAACATCATGAACATCATCATCATCATCCTCCTCCTCATCATCACCATCAACATCATGAAGATCATCATCATCATCCTCATCATCAACATCATGAACATCATGAACATCCTCATCATCCTCATCACCATCAACGTCATGAACATCATCATCATCGTCATCATTATCATCAGTCATCATGCCCATCAACATCGTGAACATCATCATCATCATCCTCATCCTCATCACTATCAACATCATCATCATCATCCTCATCATCAACATCATGAACATCATCATCATTCTCATCACCATCAACATCATCATGAACATCATCATCCTCCTCCTCTTCATCATCATCACCATCAACATCATGAACATCATCATCATCATCCTCATCATCAACATCATCAACATCATGAACATCCTCATCATCCTCATCATCAACATCATCAACATCATGAACATCCTCATCATCCTCATCACCATCAACGTCATGAACATCATCATCATCATCCTCATCATCATCATCATCATCATCATCATCATCAGTCATCATGCCCATCAACATCGTGAACATCGTCATCGTCATCCTCGTCATCATCACTATCAACATCATCATCATCATCCTCATCATGAACATCATCCTCATCCTCATCAACATCAACATCATCATGAACATCATCATCATCATCCTCTTCCTCATCATCGCCATCAACATCATGAACATCATCATCATCATCCTCATCATCAACATCATGAACATCATGAACATCCTCATCATCCTCATCACCATCAACGTCATGAACATCATCATCATCATCCTCATCATCAACATCATGAACATCATGAACATCCTCATCATCCTCATCACCATCAACGTCATGAACATCATCATCATCATCATCATCATTGTCGTCGTCATCAGTCATCATGCCAATCAACATCGTGAACATCATCATCGTCATCCTCATCATCATCACTATCAACATCATCATCATCATCCTCATCATCAACATTATGAACATCATGAACATCATCCTCATCCTCATCACCATCAAGATCATCATCATCATCCTCCTCCTCATCATCACCATCAACATCATGAACATCATCATCATCATCCTCATCATCCTCATCACCATCAACGTCATGAACATCATCATCATCATCATCATCAGTCATCATGCCCATCAACATTGTGAACATCATCATCCTTATCCTCATCATCATCACTATCAACATCATCATCATCATCCTCATCATCAACATTATGAACATCATGAACATCATCATCATCCTCATCACCATCAACATCATCATGAACATCATCATCATCATCCTCCTCATCATCATCACCATCACCATCATGAACATCATCATCATCATCCTCATCATCAACATCATCAACATCCTCATCATCCTCATCACCATCAACGTCATGAACATCGTCATCATCATCGTCATCGTCATCATCAGTCATCATGCCCATCAACATCATGAACATCATCATCATCATCCTCATCATCATCATCATCATCCTCATCATCAACATCATGAACATCATGAACATCATCCTCATCCTTATCAACATCAACATCATCATCATCATGATCCTCATCATCATCACCATCAACATCATGAACATCATCATCATCATCCTCATCATGAACATCATGAACATCATGAACATCCCCATCATCCTCATCACCATCAACGTCATGAACATCATCATCATCATCATCATCATCATCATCAGTCATCATGCCCATCAACATCGTGAACATCATCATCATCATCCTCATCATCATCACTATCAACATCATCATCATCATCCTCATCATCAACATCATGAACATCATGAACATCATCCTCATCCTCATCACCATCAACATCATCATGAACATCATCATCATCACCCTCCTCATCATCATCACCATCAACATCATGAACATCATCATCATCATCCTCATCATCAACACCATGAACATCATGAACATCCTCATCATCCTCATCACCATCAACGTCATTAACATCATCATCATCATCATCATCATCATCATCATCATCAGTCATCATGCCCATCAACATCGTGAACATCATCATCATCATCATCATCATCATCATCACTATCAACATCATCATCATCATCCTCATCATCAACATCATGAACATCATGAACATCATCATCATCCTCATCACCATCAACATCATCATGAACATCATCATCATCATCATCATCATCAACATCACCATCAACATCATGAACATCATGAACATCATGAACATCCTCGTCATCCTCATCACCATCAACATCATCAACATCATCATCATCATCATCATCATCATCATCATCAGTCATCATGCCCATCAACATCGTGAACATCATCATCATCATCGTCATCATCATCACTATCATCATCATCGTCATCATCATCATCATCAACATCATGAACATCATGAACATCATCATCATCCTCATCACCATCAACATCATGATGAACATCATCATCATCATCCTCCTCCTCATCATCACCATCAACATCATGAACATCATCATCATCATCCTCATCATGAACATCATGAACATCCTCATCACCATCAATGTCATGAACATCATCATCATCATCATCATCATCAGTCATCATGTCCATCAACATCATGAACATCATCATCATCATCCTCATCATCAACATCATGAACATCATGAACATCATCATCATCTTCATCACCATCAACATCATCATCATCATCATCATCATCATGAACATCATCATCATCATCATCAGTCATCATGCCCATCAACATCGTGAACATCATGAACATCATCATCATCCTCATCATCATCATCGTCATTGCCATCATCATCATCGTCCTCATCATCATCATCACCTTCATCACCGTCATCATCATCATCATCATTCATCATCATCATCAACATAAAAAACATTTAGAATAATTAAAAAATTTACACTTTATTGTAAATATATATTGGAAAAAATTTCCTTTGAAATGTAACTGATAGGTCCATCTCCTTTTTATTATTATTTAATCATTATGAACTAGTTTAGTTTAGTTGTGTAGGTTCATATTATTTTCACTAGTTTAGTTTAGTTGTGTAGGTTCATATTATTTCATTTATGATGTAAACTAGTTTAGTTGTGTAGGTTCACTAGTTTAGTTTAGTTTAGTTATGATGTAATGGTTGATCCATTTATTATAACATCTTAAGTATAATTTAATTAGAAAATATATAAATAAATTGAGATCTAAGTTTAAATTTTTATGTAATATAAAAAAAAAAATTAGTAAAAAAAATAATAAATTTAATTTATTAAACTATATAAATATAGTTTACGTGCATTCATTTTCACTAGTTTAATAAAAAATTGTTTCATATTATTTCATTTATAATTAATCTCGTTTAGCCGTGCACCCACCCTATTAATTGTGATTGACAATATCTCGTGCGCGTTTTGGCTATATAAATTGCGTACGCGTTTTTACTAGGCAAATCGCGTGTGCGTTTTGTGACTGTTAAAACAGTGAATTGTCATTGTCCGAGAGCAACTTCACTGCGTGTTTCTCTAAATTTGGAATTACCGCGCAATATCTGTCAAGAGCACGAGCCTTTCTTTGAAAATACTCACAATCTACACCATCTCCATCCATCTCCATCAGTCTTTTTGTTATGCAGGTGCAACATTGAAGACATCTTCCATGGTTGAGGAGCACACAGGATAAGATAGCAAGCTTCAATGTCATTTCATGGTGATGGTGGATAAAACTTTCATTTGCTTATTATTCAAGAGAACCAAAGGTAAATTTTCCCATTCATTGTTGTTTTGATGGGAAATATGAACAATTGAGAAGGAAGATTGAAGCACCTTGAAGGATTAATAGTTATATTAAAGCAAGTTAAAGGTTTGGAAGCTTGTAATTGAGGAGCAACAAAAACAAAGTATATTGACATTGATCATTGTGGTGATGGGCAATATAGGGAACCGAGGAAGAAAATCAGCAAGGAAGAAGAGACCTCAAGAAGTCATCGAAGAAGAGAAAGAAAAGAAAAGAATAGACATGATGTATCGGAGGCTTTCTTTGGAAACTAATCCAAATCCAATTATAAAGGATACAACGGTTCATCCTATTAATCCAACACAAGAAGAAATTCTGCATTCACTAGAGGGACCATTTCAAGACGAAGCTCATGAAGAGGCAGTGTACACGGAGCCTACTGTTGAAGAAGAAAATATTAATCGAACCATCGATGAGGATGTTGGACTTCCACCATCCAACTACCAGAAAGAGAGTGAAGGACAACAAGTTGCTACTGAAATGCCAGAGCGTATTGTTGATGCACTAGATGATAGAAATCCAACCCTCTTACCTCCATTAGAAAGCACACGTCGAAGAACTCCGAAGCGTATACAAGTTGATGAAGGACTCCTCAATTCCATTGAAGGTACGCTATCTAAACGTAGTATTGCTTATCAAACTCAACAGATACTGAATAAATATTTTGATTCTAAATGTGATGGAGATAAATGTAGATTATTCTTATCATTGTTAAAATCTAGGGGCATGAATATTGTTAGGAAATTGTTAGGGATAAAGATGATAAAGGCTTCTGGACCAAGTTCTCATATAGTTAAAAGCTTAGTAGATGCCTTTGGTAAAATTGGTAAGAACACACGGTCAAAGGACCGCAATGCGGCTCGTCGTGTGTTGTCACAAGCAATTGTGAATAAGAACACCAAGGTCCTTGGTTTTCTCAAGCCTACATCTAAACTAGTTAATTTGAATGTAAAAACCCTCCGTAGGTATTCTATTAGAAGAGAACATCTCGACACAACCGCCCAGACATATTTTTGGGCCTTTACTGATCGATTGCCACGTCGTGACATGAAGCTAGTTGATGCAGTAAAGGGACTAGTGCAGAGTTTTTGGCATGATCACACAAGGCCTTCTTCAAACCGGAAGGATGTACTAAAACTGAGAAGGGGTTCAAAGGACCGTGAACCACATATTAAGCATCTTCTTGATATAACACAGACAAAACTATACGAGAAATTTAGGAATGAACCTAGACAATTGAATTTGGGGCAAAGATCTTTTGAGAAATGTAAGCCCTGGTATGTTAGAATAAATACTCTTCGTAACACTTATTGTTGTAGATACCATGTAGAATATGAATATTACTATGAAACATTTTTGTACATTCGTCGTGTGTTGCATACTAACCATGTGCAGGATTGCTCCTTGACAATACCACTGACCTTATCAAGAGAATTCATTCATAGTATCATGTGCAATAGGCCTGAGGGGAAAACTTACTATGCAAAATCCTGTTTGGATGGAACTTGCTCCAACTGTGCTGGAATGGCATTATTGAGCCAATGTATGCACGAGACTGGAGACAATGAATTTGGGAATATGGTTATAGACAGGAAAAGTTTCAAATATATCAGCTATGAAATAGTCCCAGGGAAAGAAAGCAAAAAAATACAATTGGTGACATCTCAGGTACATGCATGTATCTATAAAATTATGTTCAGAACAGTTGCATTTCATTCCTTACTTACAAAAAAACCTGATATTGAGATCATTTTGTGTCAACAGGTACAAGTTAGTGTCTTCGTCAAGGAATTTATTGAAAAGACACGTCAATATGTTCAGCATGTCCACTTGGCACGATGGCAGGATGAGAAGTTTAGAATATGCAGAGATACATTTCCTCGTGGTACTATACTTTCAGTTGTTGATTTTGCCGAGAACTACACTCTGCTACCTCAAAATGAGATCCAAAGTCAGTATTATCACTCTAAGCAAGTTTCCTTGATGGTGCATATCACATATAGGCATGGCCCGAATAGTAGTGAAGAGCAAAGAGAAATTCTAAAGGAATATCACTTCTACATAAGTGATGATAGGTGCCATGACTTCCACTATGTACGTCATTGCTTCATCATGTTCTATGATCATTTGAAGGGTAGGAACATACAGATGGATCAACACTGGATTTGGTTTGATGGATGTGCTGGTCAGTTCAAAAATGCACGCATATTTCAATGGTTGTGTTCATTGCATAAAAACTACAAAGTTTAACATATGTGGAACTATTTTGAGACTGGGCATGGTAAAGGAGAGCATGATGGAGCCGGAGCATGTGTCAAAACAGCCCTACGAAGAGAGGAATTGAAATTGTCTACAATATCTACTATTCGAAATGCTCAATCTATAGTCAGGTGGTGCACGTCAGTAATGGGAGAGGAATCAGCTATGCGAGCAGAATCCACAAGAAAGAGACATGTGGAGAGATTTTTTTGGGAGGTGGTAGACATAGATCGTTCACATGCATGGGAATGCAAGACTGTTCCTGGCACTCGTGGCTTTCATTCGGTTCGAAGTTCTGATAACCCAGTATTTGAAATTTGGACCAGAAAACTCACTTGTTTTTGCCCGCCTTGCTGTGATGGTGACTGGGATGTGTGTGAATCATTGGATTGGGTTGATGGACGGGATCGCATATCACTTCCACTTGATCAGCGTGCAATTGTTGAGTTAACTCCGTTGGAAGAAGACCAATCGTCTATTTCTATAGATTTTGATCATGTATCAGACCTTGTACAACATAGTATGATGCATTTCCTTAACATTTTTTTGTTAAATTTACGTAGTATTGAAACTCACATTAATGGCCTTGTATCACACGAAAAATATTTGATCATATACCTACAATCATACTATGCAGGACACATATACGTAGTGGTTGCCTCAAAAGATAGTGAATGGGGTGGTGATTACTAGTTGGCATGTTGTATAGAGGGAAAGCAAACCCTCATTATGTCCATGACTGATGATGAAAACAACCACTTCCCCACTGGGTCTATGGTTGTTAAAGGTGAATACCTTACACATGACAACAATGCAAGAAAGAAGAGTGGATATGTTTACAGGGATTACAAACTAGGTTCAAGTGTGTATCACTTTACCAACTTAATCATTGGTACAAACCTCCAGGTACGAACAATGCCTAGCCGAAATTCATCGAAGGTACGCTACTTCTTAGCGGATACAGAGCACGAGAGACTAATGGAGACCATTGTTATAAGAGATGATCCGGAGGGCCTGGTTGTATGATAATAGGTGGGATCTAGCATGATAAGGTATGTATCATAATTTAAATTTCCCCATGTATGTTTCTTATGAATATGTCAATTTTGTGTTCTTGATATGCAAAATTTTCCATAATGTTGTTTATAAATATGCCATCATTTTGTAAATTTTCCTTTGTAATTGTTCAAAATTTTGTTAAGAAATCCCATCATTTAAGTCACTTGCACCAATGAGAAAACAATGCAATATAATTTCCCAAAAAAACAACATATTGCCTAAAAAACTTGAATTTCATGTGGTCATACAAAATATCCATAGATAGGAATTATATATTTTGAAAGCTTATTCAATTTTCTACATTTCATCTTCTTTCAACATATTCAAATTTATTGTGTAAATACCTTGAATCGTCCCTCCAAGACAATATATTGATGGTTTTCCATGTTTGTATTTCCATTGACATGTCCTAAGAGACCATCATTAACTTTCATTCACCCAAACCCTTCAACTAGGTGTTATGGTCAAAATGGAGGTCTATCACATCTTAGAGAGTAACAAAAGATGAAGAGACCCAAAGAACAACTAGGGATCATGTTTGAGTATCAAATACCTATTGGAATTGTCAATCTATGAATGGTAATTTCATGTGTTTATGTACCAAAAATCTATTTTGATTGACTATAAATATGAGATTTGAAAAATGTGACTGAACAATAAACTAAAGCAATCAAATATACCCCTTAGCATGTATACTAAGTAACAAATAATGGAAACACCTTCATCATCATCATCATCATCGTCATCATCCTCACCTTCATCATCACCATCACCATCAACATCATCAACATCATCCTCATCATCCTCATCATCATCCTCAACTTCATCATCATCACCACCATCAACATCATCAACATCATCCTCATCATCGTCCTCACCATCAACATCATGAACATCATCATCATCACCATCAACATCATCAACATCATCATCAACATCCTCACCATCACCATCAACATCATCAACATCATCATCAACATCCTCACCATCACCATCAACATCATGAACATCATCATCATTCTCATCATCATCCTCATCATCATCATCACCATCAACATCACGAACATCATCATCATCATGCTCATCATCATCCTCATCCTCATCATCATCCTCACCTTCATCATCATCATCACCATCAACATCATCACCATCACCATCAACATCATCTTCATCACCTTCATCATCATCATCATCATCATCATCCTCATCATCATCATCTCCAACAACATCATGAACATCATCATCATCATCCTCATCATCACCATCCTCACGAACATCATCATCATCATCCTCATCCTCATCCTCATCCTCATCATCACCTTCATCATCATCATCATCCTCACCATCAACATCATGAACATCATCATCATCACCATCAACATCATGAACATCATCATCATCATCCTCACCATCACCATCAACATCATCAACATCAACATCATCAACCTCATCACCATCATTCTCATCCTCACCCTCACCATCAACATCATGAACACCATCATCATTCTCATCATCATCCTCATCATCATCATCACCATCAACATCACGAACATCATCATCATCATGCCCATCATCATCCTCACCTTCATCATCATCATCACCATCAACATCATCACCATCACCATCAGCATCATCTTCATCACCTTCATCATCTTCATCATCATCATCCTCATCATCATCATCTCCAACAACATCATGAACATCATCATCATCATCATCCTCATCATCACCATCCTCACGAACATCGTCATCATCATCATCATCCTCATCCTCATCCTCATCATCACCTTCATCATCATCATCATCCTCACCATCAACATCATGAACATCATCATCATCACCATCAACATCATCATCATCATCATCATCATCATCCTCATCCTCATCCTCATCATCACCTTCATCATCATCATCATCCTCACCATCAACATCATGAACATCATCATCATCACCATCAACATCATGAACATCATCATCATCATCCTCAACATCACCATCAACATCATGAACATCATCATCATCATCATTCTCATCATCATCCTCACCATCAACATCATGAACATCATCATCATTCTCATCATCATCCTCATCATCATCATCACCATCAACATCACGAACATCATCATCATCATGCTCATCATCATCCTCATCCTCATCATCATCCTCATCTTCATCATCATCATCACCATCAACATCATCACCATCACCATCAACATCATATTCATCACCTTCATCATCATCATCATCATCTCCAACAACATCATGCCCATCATCATCATCACCTTCATCATCATCATCATCCTCACCTTCATCATCATCATCACCATCAACATCATCAACATCATCAACATCATCATCATCATTCTCATCTTCATCCTCACCATCAACATCATGAACATCATCATCATTCATCCTCATCATCATCCTCACCATCAACATCATGAACATCATCATCATTCTCATCATCATCCTCATCATCATCATCACCATCAACATCACGAACATCATCATCATCATGCTCATCATCATCCTCATCCTCATCATCATCCTCACCTTCATCATCATCATCACCATCAACATCATCACCATCACCATCAACATCATCTTCATGTGTATATTCATCATCATCATCATCATCCTCATCATCATCATCTCCAACAACATCATGAACATCATCATCATCATCCTCCTCAACACCATCAACATCATCACCATCAACATCATGAACATCATCATCATCAACATCCTCATCATCATCACCGTCAACATCATGAACATCATAATCATTCATCATTATGAGTAATAGGGTTCTTTCATTCCTTCAACAATCTAATATCTATTATGTGATAATTCCCTTTATACAATGGCATTTCGTAGGGAAAAGCATGCAACATGTGTAAGTAAACACAAAGTATATGTGGGTGGAAGCAATATATTTCCTTTTCCCAGTACCCTAAAGAAAAATCTCGAGAGTGAAACCCTTAACCTAATAAGTTCTATAATATGCATGATGTAGGTTTATATCTATAAACAAAAGCTATATTAAAGCAAAACTAATGTTTTTAACTCAAAATTTAAATTATACTGTTGATGCAACATGTTAACACTAGTACATGTGTATATTTTTTCTGAGATGCCACTTGGCATGCATGGACTGTAACGCACCATATTTTTACTTAGGCATGTTTATTAGTTAGACTTGCTAGGGTTTCGCTCAGTAGGAGACAATGCAGTCACGCCAATGAGGGCCAAAGCTGGAAAGCCACGGATGGTGGGGGTACGGTTGGCATTGCCATATTTCCCATGCCCAAACACACTAGCAAGAGTTGACAGAATTCAAAATTGCCGCTCCGTGAGGTTTTTTGCGCACCGGGCCCAAGTCCACTAGGTGTCCCTGAACGGTATCTGGAGGTGACCTACAACTCACCATAGATAGATGCTCGGGCCTCCGATCGATGAACCGTCGATTCCGTTGGATTCGTGACGTGAGATTTTAGCTAGGGGGGGGCTCTCCCTCCTCTCCATTGCCTGATGACCTCCATCTACGGTCGTTTCTGGAGCTAGGGTTTCGCTCAGTAGGGGACAATGCAGTCATGCCAACGAGGGCCAAAGCTGGAAAGCCACGGATGGTGGGGGTGCGGTTGGCATTGCCATATTTACCATGCCCAAACACACTAGCAGGAGTTGACATAATTCAAAATTGCCGCTCTGTGAGGTTTTTTGCACACCGGGCCCAAGTCCACGAGGTGTCCCTGAACGGTATCTGGAGGTGACCTGCAACTCACCATAGATCGATGCTCGGGCCTGCGATCGATGAACCGTCGATTTCGTTGGATTCGTGACATGGTATTTTAGCTAGGGGGGCCTCTCCCTCCTCTCCATTGCCCGATGACCTCCGTCTACGATTGTTTCTGGAGCTAGGGTTTCGCTCAGTAGGGGACAATGCAGTCACACCAACGAGGGCCAAAGCTGGAAAGCCACGGATGGTGGGGGTGCGATTGGCATTACCATATTTCCCATGCCCAAACACACTAGCAGGAGTTGACAGAATTCAAAATTGCCGCTCCGTGAGGTTTTTTGCGCACCGGGCCCAAGTCCACTAGGTGTCCCTGAACGGTATATGGAGGTGACCTGCAACTCACCATAGATCGATGCTCGAGCTTCCAAATGATGAACCGTCGATTCCGTTGGATTTGTGACATGGGATTTTAGCTAGGGGGGGGCCTCTCCCTCCTCTCCATTACCCGATGACCTCCGTCTACGGCCGTTTCTAGAGCTAGGGTTTCGCTCAGTAGGGGACAATGTAGTCACACCAACGAGGGCCAAAGCTGGAAAGCCACGGATGGTGGGGGTGCGGTTGGCATTTCCATATTTCCCATGCCCAAACACACTAGCAGGAGTTGACAGAATTCAAAATTGCCGCTCCGTGAGGTTTTTTGCGCACCGAGCCCAAGTCCACTAGGTGTCCCTGAACAGTATCTGGAGGTGACCTACAACTCACCATAGATCGATGCTCGGGACTCTGATCGACGAACCATTGATTCCGTTGGATTCGTGACGTGGGATTTTAGCTAGGGAGGGGCCTCTCCCTCCTCTCCATTGCTCGATGACCTCCATCTACGGTCATCTCTAGAGCTAGGGTTTTGCTCAGTAGGGGACAATGCAGTCACGCCAACGTGGGCCAAAGCTGGAAAGCCATGGATGGTGGGGATGCAGTTGGCATTGCCATATTTCCCATGCCCAAACACACTAGTAGGAGTTGACAGAATTCAAAATTGCCGCTCCGTGAGGTTTTTTGTGCACTGGGCCCAAGTCCACCAGGTGTCCCTGAACGGTATCTGGAGGTGACCTGCAACTCACCATAGATCGATGCTCGGGCCTCTGATGGATCAACCGTCGATTCTGTTGGATTCGTGACGTGGGATTTTAGCTAGGGGGGGCCTCTCCCTCCTCTCCATTGCCCGATGACCTCCGTCTACGGTTGTTTTTGGATCTAGGGTTTCGCTCAGTAGGGGACAATGCAGTCACGCCAATGAGGGGACATTAATGTTGAACTTGAAGAAGGGTTGACCAACCCTTCTCTAATATTCATGTAGATGATAATACTATAGATAAAGATTAACTACAGTTCCTTGGGATCCCACTCGATAAGAATAATAATTTAGAGAAAGCATCAACCAAGGCTTACCTAGGATCCCTTATTCAGTGATAATATTAATGTAGAGGAAATTTTGTCAACTAAGATTGAAGAAGGATCAAGCAAAAAAATTTCATTCTCCCCTTGAATAGAATATTAATTTAAAGTACTGGTTGATTGACCCTTCTTTAAACTCCTCCTTGATGAGAATATTAATATAGAAGAAGGGTTGGCCAACTCTTCTCTGGGGTTTCTCTAGATGAGAATCCTACAATATTTATGAAGGATTGACATACCCTTCCTCTAAATTAATATTCTCTTCGAGGGTAAGTTTGAATAAATGTTAGTTGAGCTGACCTTTCCTCTAGATTATTATTCTCTTTGAATAGGAGATTGAATAAGGGTTGGTTGACCCTTCTGCAAGCTTCCCCTAAAATATAATATTAATATAGAGGGAGGGTTTATTGATAAACTTCCTCATGACGAGAATATTAAAATGTAGGAAGGATCAAATTATTGTTCCCCAAGATCCCCTAGGATTATAGTATTAATCTATGGAAAGGATTGGTCAACCCTTTCCCTTTCTTTGTCTTAATGAAAAACCTACTAGCTTGATGAAATATTGACCAACCCTTCCTCTATCCTTGTCTCTCTTTATTGTTGCCTTTCTAACATGGTATTAGAGCAAACCATTTTCGAGGTAAAATAGCCACTCTTCCAAACAATTACTGCATGTGTTTTTTCTATGAAATTATATAAAGGACCATATGTATAAGGTGAAACTATAACTTCTGTTACCACCAAAAATAGGCTCCTTGATGCACACAACTCCTTCCATGTCTCATATGCACTTAGTACCATGCCCAATAATAGATGTAACACCTTGCATTGATCACACACACTTATTAACATTCCTAATAACACGATGCTACACAACAAGTCAAAGTTATATTTGAACACTTGTCCATAATGAGTACTTGTTGTGAATTTGAT
>LPNX010764760.1:0-101364 GCA_001517045.1 Pseudotsuga menziesii
TTGTACTTTGCTTCGGATTAACATGCCTGTGCCTTGGAGTATGATAAACCATGGCAAATTCAGCATTATATCCATATTTTCAATATGCTCGTGTTTAATGGTCCGTCTGATGGTGCTGCACACCTCCATTTTTTATGAGATTTTGGAAACAGATATGGTTTTTTTTGCAGATTCTAAATATGTAAATTTTAACAAGAATAGATAATTTTTTCTATTTTTTTCTTATTTATCTTCTGTCATCACTCCTCAACTGAAAAAACACACTGTTAGTGTTTCTTCTATAACTTTTTCAATTCTTTATCACTTCAAACAAAAATTGTATGGTGCACAAGAAGACACTAACCTCAACGTTCTATCAAAACCCCATTTCATGATTTTTGCATTAAGACCTTCAAAGGCTGCACCCACAAAACACGTACCATTTTCGAGGTTTTCTCACTTGGACAATTATAAAAATATTATAAAATTACTAATTTAATTTTTGAAAAATAGTGCCGCACTAGTGCTATGGGTTCTCTACATGGATGTCAATTTTTGTAGCTTTATTCGATGATTTAGGCCCTCAGAGGCTGCACCCACAAAAACATATACCTTATAATTTCCCTGAAAAATAAAAAGTGCCTGTTAGGAAGAATGAAATTTGACATAGCTATGCAAATTTTCGATACATAAAAGTTATATATTCGGAAAGGTGATTCAATTTCCTACATTTCATGTTTTTTACTCAATGCAAGATATTTTGCATAAGTATCTCAAAAAATCCAAGTAAGTTGAGGGATGCCTGATTTTTCAGGTTTCTATTGCATCTAACGTGCACAAAAATGTCCATCATCTTCTTGCACACACCCATGAACATAACCATAATACAACATACCTATAGACAAATGGCACAATCCAACATAACAGTAACCCTAGATGAACATAGTAACCTAACATAACCCTTGACATATGTGAGAATGGAACAAAATTAATCCAAATATAACTAAACCCAGCTGCTACAAAAAAATTTAATGAATCTCATTATGCAACAAAAATCCAGCAAGAAACATTACAATAATGCAACATGACCACGAAACAATGTCGCAATTCAACTTAACAGTCACTCACTATCGTGATCCAGCATAGCACTTCATAAATTAAATAAATACTGTAATGATTACATTACATTGAATGTTGTAATGAGACCAAACACATTAATGAACATAACAATAATACAACATATTCATGGAGAAAGCTTAACCCTCCAAGAACATCGTCATCCAACATTTCACAAAAACTTTGCAATCCAACATAGCCTTTATTAATTGTTACACTAAATAAAATATTTCAAAAACATTCCATATATGTATCTCAAAGATATGATAAATTAATTAAATGGACATATTCTTAATTAATATATAATACTATTTAAAACATAATAATACATAAAAAATAAATTACACTATTTTTTTAATTATTATCTCTATGTAATAACAACTAATCAACAACTTCACTCTATGATAACCAAAAATAAATAAACAATAATTTTTGAATAAACTAATTTCATTAATATGCCTATCTAAAAATCACTCTCCACAAAATATAGATTTTTTAATTAAATATTATTAAAATAATTTTCACCTATTCAATAAAATTATATTAATTTTAATTATTCGATAATTTATAAATAATTATTATGTTATGGAATTTTTATAACACAAATAATTAAACAACATATTCCCATAATATTATAATCTAATGGAATCATTCTTAATGTAATTATTAATTATTAATTAAAATATAATAACATAATTTAAAGACATTAATGATATTATTTCATAAAAATTGTATCTTTAATTAATGAGATAAAACCACTTCATTAATATTGTTTGATCAAATCAGATTATTATTTGATTAGGTATCATATTATTACAATTCTTTAAATTACATTATTTGTACTAATACTTTCCGCCCACCCTTTACTAACAACAAAGACATTAATAAAATTAATGTGTGTGAATACATCTAAAGGCTTAAATTTAGGTGCATACTTTTTATATTAATGTTTTTTTTATAGTATGTACTTAAATTTAAATTTAAGTCTATCAACATATTCAACCACATTAATTTTATTAATATTATTGCTGTTAGTTATATTTTTTTATAGAAGGTATTTACAATATATTTTTTTAAAACTAATCTTACATATAACTCGTGAATGCATGTACCACCCTAACTAACAAACAAACAAATATGTACATAGAAGTAATTAGATAGAATGTTACAACGGTGCAAACTATAGCTTTGTAGAAATATGTAACTCGATAGAATATGCTATAATGACCTGCAAGCTCTAGTTATGTCTTTCGTTGTGGAAATCGAATATAGACCTTCTCGGCTATTATCTTTATCATATTCAAAGTTTTTTTTCCATAAATATGACATTAAGATGATCAAAGATTTGTATTGAAAAAAGAATGCGCGCCAACCAGAGGATCGTTGATTTACGTGGGAGGCTCTAACTCTATGATATTTATTTGGTTCTCCAACCACTGCTTTAATAAGAATATTAAGATTGAGGTCGTTGCTATTGTAATAATAAGGGAGTAAGCTAGCTGTGGAGCAATCCTCCTTCATTGGACGGAGGAGGAGCAAAGTTAGCGTTGACTTTGCTCCTCCTCTGTTCGATGGAGGGTGTTTTGCTCCACAGCTAGCTCACTCCAATAATAAGACTTACTTTTGCATGCAATGCAATGGTGTAAGGATGATCAACAAAGAAAGGCAGAGATGACGCTCTATAATGAATTGAATTCGTTGAGGAAAGCGGCAGCCATAGCCATATCCCACCATTAGAGGGTTCTCTCGTAATATGTAACTTATTTGCATTTCATCCACCCTCCTCTCGATGTGAAGGATGACTATCATTTATTGATTTCTTTCTTGTCATGTCTTAGTTAGCAGAACCCAACCCGCTCATAATACTTACTGAAATGGTTGCACCTACCTGCCGTTTTGCAACTGCCCGGATGCAGCTTGCAGGAGTTGCCTGACCACTTCCACACCATAATGTTTGGGAGGCGTCGTTCAGGTACTTGGCATAAGCTAACCCCAAAAACGATATTCACATCACGCTCTTCATATTTCTTATATCATCCCGCCTGTGAAACATGTTCAGTACCAGTTACTTTAATTAGCTTCAACTTCAACTTCAAGGAGCAGCAATACATGAGCGGTTCGTAAATTATGTAAGCTCCCGTGGACCAACAAACAACCACTCAAAAGAAATATAGAAGAGATCAATCTATGGAAACCTGGTGTGTATTGAACATGTGGTGGATCATAAGTTTCAGGAAAGAGGGAGCAAATGAAATGAAATTGTTAGTGTGTCCCTTGTATGATCCTAACAATGCATTATTCCATGTCAAATAGTCCTACGGAAACATACTTACGAGTAAGTACAAATATCTTCATTGCAGTTCAATTACAATCAGTCTTCAAATTTGAAGCCTTGAGAGCCCTTCAAAGGCCATTTTAAACGTCATAGAAGCCCACAAGGAATTTTACCATGCAAAAAAAATTAGTTTCATTTTCGGCACTTCAATAATTAAATTGAGTAAGCCTCGGTAAATTTGCAACAGAAGGGCAGCTACAAAATTCACCTATCTAGGGATTCAATGGACTATGGGAGAGTCGGGACTTAGAGTCTTCCCAAGTGCCCTTGAATAGTCCGATCATGGATGAGGATCTCAGTCCCAATTGACACGGAACACGGTGGGCCACTAGGTTGCCTAGTGCCAAGTTCAAGTCAATGAGTCAAGATTGTGACTCATGATTCGATGTTCACTTTCAAAGCATTTAATGGCATTAACATGCATTAGTGATTCACCAACTTCATTAAATCTTAGTATGACATGATGCCACCTGCCAACTCGATTTTCCATCTGTCATCTTATTGTTCATCGAGTCATGTGATATCACAATTTACAAGTCACTTGAGTATTTGAGTATATGATGTGAAATTAAATACTCATATGAGTCATATCTATGGATGGTGAATTGATTTGATAACCCTCCATTGTCAAGGCTCCATAAGGAAAAACTAATGGTAATGTTTTTTGGGTTACAACTTACAAGTTGCAATTTACAATGCATTGAGCAATCTTTGCTAGATTTTAACCTAACCTGGGCCAATGGGTATGTAAGTTTCCAGAATAGGGTTTCACCGAGTGATAGACATTTCTATTATGACCACCACAAGACTAGGATGACGGATATTCAGTAGCAGGCTAGCAGCACGCCGCCCTTTGTTTGTGCTCATGAATCATATCCTATATAGTTAGTCAATGATTCTAGTATTTATTCCAATTTCCATTCATTTACTAGGGTTAGAATCATTTTAATAAGCACTCCAAGTCTCTCACGGTCCACCTAGGCCGCTTAGTCTACTTGTCTCATCGGAGGAAGGGGTTTAGGAAATAGAGACAAAGGCAAGTGGAATAGAGAGCCAACCAAAGAGAATGGTTGTACAATATGCATATAGCCATCTCTGAAAGAAACATAAGAATTTGTCATATACCAAATTGAATATTATCATTACTTAATTTGTCGGGATGCTTACACGGTAACTCTTATGCCTGAGTTGTTTATGAGGGTTTCCTCTGTCTGTAATGGATACGATTTAGAGAGGCTCATTCCCATCAATATAGCACTAGTGGGTTTCGCCTGCAAATATCGCTATTACGTCTCCCCTCCTCACTCACCCCACCTTTTAACTTGAGTCCTCTTCTTCTTCTTCTTCTTCTTCTTCGTCTCATGGGCTCTCTGATCTACGTCCTGAGTGCCCTCATACCGAAGAATGAACTCTGAAAGTATCTAGAAACCTCAGGAAAACAATACCCAGTTTTCCCTCACATGCACGGATATATCTATGCTATGTAGAAGCCATTATAAAATGATTTTTTTTGTAATCATGTGAAATACACAAGCATGCATTCGCCTACCTCGGGCAAGGTAAACCAACTCAGGAGAGCCAAGATATTGTGGAATTGAGATGGCGTTTCTTCCAATCATCTTTCTGTAGAAGGAAATGGTTGCACACTCTAATTCCTCATTGTCTTCTACAATGGGAAACTCAAAGGTTCCACTTTTTTCACAGGTAGGAGCAAGAGAAGCAAAGGTAGAACGTTAGGTAGGTTGGATTGAGCTTCCCTGAACTTAAAGAGATTGGTGAAGTTTGTGAAAAAAAACATTATTTTGGGTTTACGAGTATAGGACAGTCGGAGGTTGGGACTTAGAATCTCAACTCTCCAATTCTATGCTTTAGTGTCTCCCTAATTTCTATTTCCTCTAGAAGATTATGCAGAGCTAAGCTGTCGACTTGGTTGTTGTGAATTTACAGGTATGTATAGCATTTTACACTTGTGTAACATTTTATATGTGATAAAAGTTAAATGTGTTTCTTGTTGGACTTCCTTCTGGTTCTATAAATATAAGGGTTTAAAATTTCTCCATCCAAAATGTTGTTTGAAATTTGTAACGTATTATGCGATTGCGTTTCTGCCAGAATAAGTCTCGAATACTCAATAGATGTAACCTTAAAAACCCCAGTATTTAAATGAAATCAGAACCAAAATAATGTATACTTTTCATAGTCTAGGACCACAACTTCGTTTGGGAGGAGGAGCAAGAAGAAAGAGCCTTGTATTTGAGTTCCAAATATGTCAATGTTATTTATCTGTCGTGAATTGTAAACATTAGGTTGAAAGAAAGAACAATATTTGAATATAAGTGTTTGAATTATTCCAATTTCCTTAACGAAATCCAATAGTTGAAAGGATAAAATATTTAACTGACACTGTAAATGTTGTAGACTCTGACCCCTTCGTTTTCCTGTCAGCCTTCTAATAATGGAAACAAGAAGTACAAATTGTCTACCAATATATCTAAACAAGGGAATCCCTTGATAGACGTTCATGAATGAGGGACTGGGAGTGCAATGATCTAGCGAAGAACATGATTTCAACATCCTCATTGTCGCAAACCTCCCAAACGTGTTTTTATGATTCGTCTTCCTTGTTGACTTTGGTAGAAACTAGACACCCAACTTGTAGTGATATTTGTTGGAGAATATAAAGTTCTTCCTTATAGTGGACTAATAAATACTTAACCTTTTCGATAGGGCCGATAAAATCGATATAGATTGGAGGGACTATCCATAATCTACCTGAAATTGGGGATTTTGTTTGGTCACTTTGAATTGGGGTATAAAATCGATATACATTGGAGGGACTATCCATAATCGACCTAAAATTGGGGCCTTTGATTGATCACTTTGATTTGAATATGTGAGGAGGACTTGATTCAATTCTAAAAATAACAGTTGAATTTAGGGTTAATAAAAAAAATTCTCTGTGAAAGCACTAGGTATTGCATTCTGGGGTTTTTCTTTTAGGTAGGCCCAATCACACTTGACCAATAGAGCCACCATCAAGTTGAATCAATCCTCCATTCAAAGGTCCTTCCAAATTCCAATGCCTTATTTTATCAACGACCTAACAACCGAGTATTTCACCGACCTGAGAGAATTGTCCCTTATCTAAGTTCAATAAACTAAATGCTCCAGGGACAGGAGAGTGCATGGTTTACCTCACTAATTCCATGTAAATGTTGAATCACTAGGCGTTTCTTTGTATTGCCATTTTTTTCTATACACTATTTTTAATAAATAAATAAAATTTTGTTGTACACTCACACTTTCAAATGAAAAGAATGATTTGTTTTTACATGCCAACATTGAAGGGTTCAATTTTTCACAACCATTCAAAGTGAAATGAAACCCTACCCTTCAAATTTGATCCCTGATTACAATTGATAAAACTTACGAGTAAGTACAAATATCTTAATTGCACTTCAATTACAATTGATAAATTAATTGACCAATGTAGAGTGACTGACTACCTTGGAGAGGAGAACATTGATTCCAACATGCTTGTTGTCCCATCCAAATTGAGTGCGAGTGCCTTGCCATTGGCGTCAATGTCATGGAGACAGGACTCGTTGGTTGATGCTTTGTGGAATCATGCAGCAGCCCACAATAATTCATCCTGAAATGTTAGTTATCATTAACTGTAAATTTAGATTTGGTATTTTGACGTTACTTTTTCTTATGGGAAATAAATGAAGGACAAAAAACTTAATTGATATCCGTTAAAGTCATAGTAAAATGGGAAAACTGTTGAGTTGAGGTTGTCACCATAAGCTCCTCAGTATCTGTCTACAAAGTCGAAGAGCTATGGAGGACAAACAGTACGAGTTATAAGGTGTGTTCAACTTCACTCTGCATTTATTCAAGGATCAATCAAAGTAAATTGAACTAAATATGTAATTATGTTATAGTTGTAAATAGCGCGCATATTTTTCCCCACCTATGTTGCAGTGTCAAACAGACGTTGGGAATAAGGCAAGTCGGATGTTTGGAATATGATGGACGCGACAGCCATTGCTGTAACAGTTTCACCAGTGACTTCAGAGCCTTGATTTTGGTTGTCGACAGAGATAATGGTATGAGGTGTATCCATGTCTTCTGGTCGCTCCCAGCAATTGTGATCAGTGTTCGGATTACCCACCTTAGCAAGCACAAAAAGATAAAAAGATATGTATTTATGTAATTGTAGCACTGGTTTTACTCAATGAACTTGTTATATAGTAAGATGGTTAATGGCATATTAAATAATATCTTTAATTTCACTAAATATTGTAAAATACCTCCTAAAATTGTATTGTCATCCCCCTCCCAATATATCTTTTCAATTAAGAAAATCACTAGTTTCACCTTATATTGGATATATCAATTTTTATCAACCTATTTGTGATACCCCTTTTATATCATATTATCAAGTTGTAACAAACATGATCCTTAAGGAATCTTAGTATAAGAAAAAAGGATGCTAAATAAAACAAAAGTATAATTATAATAATAATACCACCTAGATTGCAAAGAAAACTGATCAATTTTTAGCATTGTATAGTGAAATACCCACTCAAATATTAATGAGAAAGGCCAAATGCATAAAAGGAAGCCTATTCAAGAGATTAATGTAACAAAGAATGTAAAAAAAATTCATTCCAAAAGTCAATGCAATGCTTAGAAAATATGAGAATTACCAATGTGTCACACCACAACTTTCCAACCTACCAATTTTATACCATGTAAATACAAGTATATTGTAGATAGATCATGTTTTCTATAAGCTTAATAAATTAAATTCCATAAAAATGCAAAATTGAAACCCTTTCGGATATGGACTTCCCTAAGTTCTATAAAAACAAACATCATTTATGTTTGTACCCAAATGAACATAGAAAATTTTCTCGCACTTTCCAATAACACCATATGATCATGTGCATAACATGTATTTGGGTTATTTACAAATGCAATGAATTGCCTCCACTTCTTCTACATTTATTCTTGCATCAAGGGAATAAGAAATGTTTAGTTACCTTTTCTTGTATTATATCTAGTTTTTTTAATCTTTACAAGAGAGGGAAAAATAGCCATTGTTAAGTCTCAAGCATGTAATAGTTATAAACATAAACAAATGGTGAAACTTATATGATGTCATTTCATGGTTACGATAACACATAAGGTATGTAAATAAGGATTTATATTTTCACATATGTTCATGTCAGTTCCAATAGAATATTAAGATGTATTCCTTGCATGTAATAATTGAAATTACAATTATGTTTGTGCCAAATATAACTTAATATAACAGCTTTTCCTAATTGGAAATGTGAAAATGTTAGAAAAGAATACATAAAGTTGAAAGATAATTAGTTAGGAAATATTGGTCTAACTTTTCTTGGTTCCAGGGAGGCAAGAAAGATTGGTCTCACTTTTCTTGGTTGTCATGGAGAAATATTTGATTGAATCACAATACCCACCAAAAGCCCAACCTAAAAAAATGAAGAGTTGGATCTTTTACTAGAATGCCTACAAAAAATACGATACAAATTTTCGACTCTAGAACTCTGGTTAGCTACATATCTTATCTTTGGATTTGATGAAGAACCAAATGAATATTCAAGCATGTTGAACGATCTTATAGGCTACCATGTCACTTCTATCTAGAAAATAAAGTCATTTTGGAAATTGGCCTCGTATAAAACAACAAAGGTAGAATGTTACAAGACTGCCTCAATTTTAGCACTAGCAAACTTAACCTTAAATATGCAAAAGGAGTGAAATATTGCATACATATTCCTAATAAGTGGAAGAACTAACCTTTTGGACATCATGTGAATAATATTCTACATAAATGAAAAAAATACTATCACCTTAATTATCTCAATTTCACAAAATTCTAATATTTTAGTACATGCTATTCCAAGAATCATACCTCATATCTAAATAAATTCGTTTAGAAACAAAAAAAAGTAACACTAAAAAGATAAAACAGAAATTGAAGCTAACAATTAAAGTTGCAATATTATCAAAATTTCAAATATCCAAATACAATTGCAAAAGTTGCTCAAAGATCTTTACAAAAATATTCAAGTCTTTACTCTAAGAAGAAGATTGAAAAAAATTTAACTCACACATAAATCTATAAAATTTAAACGAATTGTAAATATTCAAATATAATTTTACAAAGAAAATTTTAATATATGATAATCAAAATAATTGTTAGTTCTAAGAGTTATAATTTATCTTATAGCTATGATTCTATATATCACAAAAATTGTACTCAAAAGAATCACCTTATCTAAATTTCCATTGCTATAAAACTACTAAAAGTTTAAAAGGGGAATTTCCCTTAATTTTGGAAACATGTAAAGATGAAGTATTTTGACATCATGAATGACACATGAATTTGCATCAACTCATGTACTTGTTACAATTATCGTGTGAAATTCAAATCTATATTGAAATCTAAGTTAAAATCATAAGATGGATGGTTAAAATAGCACAATATCTATTTTGAGAGTTAAAATAAGACTACAAAAGATTAATGGTCAAATAAACTTACACAAAAAAGTAGGGAAAAAAATTAGGTTGGTTTATCCCAAAATTCACCATGTGAATCATCAACTACACCTAAGGCCAAAAATTATAAAATCAAAATGACATTAGTAAATAAAATCAACAAAAATACTAACCAATAATTATTTATAAATTATATTTTATATGTAAATGAATAAGGAAAAAGAAATTGAGATTTTTGACAAAATTAGAAGAAAAAAAAGAGATCATTTTCTTCTAATTTGTATAAATATGTATGTATTCCCCACATATGAGTATATTTATAGTATCAAGTATGCAAATTTAGGTTCTTGGTTTAGAATAAAGGGGAAGGCTACAAAATCATTCTAATTTATCACTAACCACATTATGTGTCCTCCATATTTTCAATCAATCCAAGAAAACCTTAAGAATTAAAAGATAAAAATATCATTTATTTTTATGCCAATTCCATATAGCAATAAAGAGGAGAAAGAAATATATAAATTCAATGGTAGCATTCTAATAGTTTTAAGTGAGCAATAATTGCAATATACATAAATATATAACTAAAGAGATCCAAAATAACTTACGTCTCAGAGTAGTCTACAATGATGTAAAAAAAGTGGCTCTCTTAAAAATTGCAAAGTTTCATATACAAAACACTCAAGTCACAGATGACATCTAGTAATATGCTCTAATATGCTTTCTCTTTTATTGAAGCACATGGGAGGGCACGGAATCCATGTTGATGCAATATCACAATGATCTCTGTTGTTGTCTTGAGATGTAAGACATAAATAAGGTAAAATTATAGGTAGAATCGAAGAGGAATAGTCTATATAATACCAAAAAATTATCTCCACTAATGGTCTAGAAGTAGAGGGATAACAAGAAGAAGCATACTTGCAAAAGAAATGACTAGTGAAAGTAACTAGATGTATAATGGAAATTTAAAATGCTTCAATCTAATATATCATAAAAAAAACTATAATATTCAGACATTCAAAACTAAGGTCATCATATAGATCATTATGGTCCTCGAATTGACAAAAAGAAAATTGATGAACTTTAAAATTTAATGTATTTTATCACTAAATTTGAACAACTTATAAATAACCAAAACAAAATCAACAAGAAAGAAAAAATATGGATCCAATTTGTAATAGATTCCAACACAAAGGCTAGGTGGTCCTCTCCTACTAGAGAATTGAACCTTTTCCTACCCAATAATAGGAACACCAAATTTAGAGTTAAGAAAACTTTGATTAAACTAAGATACGAAAGATGGATCTATCATCATACTATCTCAACCTCCTTAATCTTGTGAAAAAGTTTTAAGCATTCCCATTTTATTTTTTCCAAGTCATATGGTCATGTAATAAATATATCTAATATGATTCCATATGTATCTCTAATATTCTTATTCTTATCATTTTTTCCTCAAGACATTGATATTGTAATTCTGGTTCTTTTTGCAATGATCCTTACAACAACAAACCAACATCCGAATCTTCGTCTTAAGAAACTTCAAGTGACTCTATTAATTACTCTAAAAATTCCCTACCATCACATTTTCTTGAAAATTATGTATCAATCTAAAAGTAACAAGATTATCCACTGAATGAATAGGATACTTTCCAATGCTTCTCTATAAGACTTAGTCTTATAGGGTGTCATATTATGTGGAATGTTCAACATGTTTTTTTAAAATTTAAAAAAAAATCATATAAAAAAGATTACTATTATTTTGAGATAACTTTATCAAATCTTTGTTTGAATAAAAATTATAAAAAATAACTAAAATTAATATTATTAAAATAACTTGGAAAAATATATTATTAAGAAATAACTTGAAATATATATTTTTAATGTATCATAGGGTAAGCAATTCCAAAAACTAAAACTATTTATCACAATTTTAGCTTTTGGTACAATGTCTAAGTTTCAAAAACTAAAAGGAATAAAACTTACATATATATGTTTCTAGGGAAATATACCTTATGACTTGGGGAAAAGGGTCACCAACATACTGTGAAAATAACTTGCAAACAATTAGGGTTTAAGAAACATGTACTAGACAATAAGAGATAGTGGGACATGTACCTTGTTCTGGATGGTTGATCAAAGCTTTAACTCTTCTTCTCCAATGCTCCTTGGTCCTCTGATCTTCAACAACTGCAATAAAGAGTCACTTTTCTTCAAAGGATATTCTATTGCTATATAAAATATATATTAACATTAATGATTGTATTTAGTAAATCAACATAAATCATAACTCATAACAATAAAAGTACATATCAAGACAATGATGAAAAGAAAACACTCTTTATTGAAGAAGTTCAGGAAACATTACAAAGCCCCTATCTAAGACAAGCTCCTCTGCACACCAAGACCTGAGTCCTCCTTGCTCCTCTCTTCAACATAACCTTGCTCTCAAATGTGCTTCCCCTATCCTCTACCCTTTCCCTCTTTCTATACCTATTTGGAGAGAAGGAATTCAAGGCTTAGGATGGTTCAGGATGTTGGGGAGGTTGTCAAACTGAGCTTAACTGCACCTAGTTAATCATATATTTTATTTTTTAATTATTATTAATGAAATGCGTGGGTTTATGTCAATAAACTCATGAGTGACTCGCGATTTTACTAAAGGGAAGTCACGAGTATAACTTCTTAGAGATAACACACAGGTTACGCATGAGTGACCTGCAAATATCACACGAGTTGATATAAGAAAACTTATGAGTGCAAGGAAAACTTATCTGCAAAAAGGGTAATGATGAATTAAACAGTATGTATTAAGGGTCCAATTCATCAATATTGGTATGGCTAATTCAATCCCCAAGGTCCTTTTGTGTAACGACATATTTGATGTCATTAATCGAATGGAGAAGTACCATTTCACTGAATAACAACATCTTCATGGATATTTTCAATATCTATTCATCTCAAACTAAAAAAATTATAGTTTCCACAGCTCCCATAATGATAATCTAAATGATTTTAATGATGTACGATCTATATCCAACACCTTATTAGAAGTGAACCCCTATAGAAATGATGTGGAATTTGTCTCAATTCCAGTTTTCTAGGAATATTGTCATCATTTTTTTTACTTTTCAATTACTTTTCCTTGAAATATTTACTATTATTACCTAAATATTATATTCTTCTATTGTCAATATCTATGTAAGGGAAATGTTGAATCCCTAAACAAACTTTTCTCCAAAACATGTTTACATGTTACACACAACATTGTGAATTGCAATCACATTTTCTAGAGGTAAGAAACTAAAAATGATTGTGCATGGTGTCATTATTTTTAATGAAACCTTCTATGATCCACATTTGCACAAGTGTATTCACCCAAAATGTAGTCACTTGAGGAAACACCACACAATACAAAAAATAGTTTTTCAAAATAACATAAAGCAAATAATCATAACTCCATCTCAATCAGTGAAACAAATATTTATCCATTAAGGATGATGAGCAATTGGAAAATTGAAATCCATTGTTTTCCTTTGAGCATGCTTCCACTTATTCACAATATTGTTACCAATATTGTTACCAATATTTTAGGCTATTAGATTTAAGGAAAGGGGAAAACCTTTACATTGGCTACAGACTTGTTTGGGAATATGCTCTATCTCCTCAATAACATGATCCTTATATTTTAGATCCACTTTGGGAAACAAGTATAGTCTCTGTACGTGGCTTGTGATTCCATACAATAGTTTTCCTTCATTTATTCGACGGGTTTCTATGGTGAGTAGTTCACAACAAGCTATGTAACATGCAGTTAGAATGGATCAAATGGCGTTTCAAATATCCTTAATACATTCAGGAACTAGCATCATGTTCACATGAACATAACTACCAAATGTCAACATTTTCAAATTTCCAATATGTGAGAAACAAGGCTTGGAATATTTTATCTTTCATCAATTATTATGAAAATAAATAACATGAGAAAACGTGGTAACCAATAGAGAAAATATATGTGGGATTTTGGATTATACAAGTGTAGTTCATATTAAGCTTCGGTGGTGGATATGATAATTATCAATATGGAATCCAAAACACGAATGCAAATTATGAAATATATGGACAAGGAACTTATAACTATGGTGTTGTGTACAAATATGAGATATTTATTGTGGACATGGTAGTGATGATTACAGTAGGAGTGGAGGTCGATAAAAAAGATATTACTTTGATATCATGAAAATGTTTGGCATAGCTCTAAAAAGTTAAAATGAACTACTCCCTGAATCATCAAGGAATGGAATTTTTTTTGAGTCTTATTCATAATTGTGGAGTGTCTTGGAAGGATTATGATATAATAAACTGAATTTTCTCACTATCATTGAAGGCCTAGCATAATTGGTAAAAATCAATTTAGGGTTCCATTCACTTTACATGAGATTCAAGAGATGCTTACATGTATGGATACAAATATACATTACTATTTATTTGAATTCTCCCCCTTCGAATAAGTCTATAGCACCCATGCTGATAGTAGTTGTGCAACCATAGAAATGGTCATGTTTATTTTCCATAGTATATAAATGTTGTTATCATGATATGAGATAGTCCTATTGACCACCATGATTTATTATGGACATTAATAAAATTATCTTATCTTATCTCATCTAATTTATGCTACATTGATCCTTTAAGTAACTACATATAGTGCTTACATGAAACCATCTCCTTCCTAAAAGTCTAAAATTTGAAGTGCTTTACACCAATAACCTATAATTACACAATACCATAGCCTTCAACAAACCCTTTTATAAGCTACCCATCTAACAAGGAGAACAAACTTTCAGCATTTCTGATGTTGGATACGTTTTGATATTATCCTTTGAATGATGAAAAGGAATTTCAGAATGAATTTTGATTAAATTGAGTGAACCTTATTCTATCAAAAATATTAATGGGTCTAATCATCCATGTAATGTTCTATTTCTAGAAAATTATCACATTTTAAAAATGCTTTGATCCTCTTAGAAATTATAAGATGTCATATATTTTCACAATGTATAGATTTTCTCTCAACCATAGTTATCATTCCTGCACTCACCAAAGAAAGTAACTCAAGGTAATCGACATACTTGATAAATTCAATAAGTACCTATCAATACTCATAGAATCATAAGTACAGAGAGTATTGACTAGATTGTGCCCCAATCGATGGGGAGCACTAATGAATCATGAAGTTAAATTAATGTTGTTTTTATCATAACAATAAGGAGAAAGGCCTCCCTTCATCTTACTTCCATCACTATGAATGTTGGAAAAACATATGCTAATAATTCGACATTAAATTGTCAACCCAGGGCTCGTAAGCTTGGAGGTGTCGACATTCTATGTGCGGGTTCAAAGCCTAAACTAGCCTAATATAACTAATTTAACTTGACATAATTCCAAATAAAGTCACAAACTACAAGGATATGCATTCACTCAACAATAGGAAATAAAATATTTCTAAATCTAATCTACATAAACATTCATTCACTAAACCAATTTCTAACCATACTACTTTAAATAAATCACTGTATGCAATCAGAGGTCAAAAGAAAAAAAATATATGTTTACAAATCCAATCAAAGGTATCTTAAACAAGTTCAGAAGAATTTAAACCCTTAACCTATTTTACAAATCATAAATTTGAAATAACAATAGTACTTATGATTTTAATTCAAGAGAACAAAACTACTTCTAATCTTGTCTCCCTAATGTAAAAAGATCTAAATTTATTCAATCCTTTCAAATCAAATGATCACAACTCATTCATACAATGAACCAAGCTAATCTGCAAAAGAGTTCCAAATCTTATGACAAACTGTCTAACAAAATAAAGACATCTCTTTCAGAACTAATTATGAAAGGAATACACTCTTTATTGTCTTCAAACTCACATAAAACAAACCATTAAACTAGCATTATCACTCAACTATGTGGAAGGTGAAATAATTCTAATATAACTATATTCAGAATTTTTCTACTTATCCAAAACAAATTCAAAAATACTTACTTAAAGAGCCACACAATTCTAGCTTATATAGACTACTAAGATTTGAAGTTTTACCTAACTAAATACAACAAGCCAGCAACCAATATCAAATTCTATATAAAATTTGCAAATTACTAAGTATTATGGATTCAAATCACTTTACTGATGGATCTAAGATAAAATAAAAATTACAGAATTATCTCATAACAAAACTTAGTTTCTATAAATACCCAAATCGAACTCAAAAAAGAAATGCTAATTTCTCCAAAAAATCATACAATGGTTTTGACAACTGTAAATTTTCAAATCTATTCAAGCTTCCAATAAATTGTAAATGAACTAAATTTTTGAAAATCTAACTATAAATGTTCTATCTTCTGTGAAGACTAAGTTGTTTAAAATTACTAAATTTTTGCCAGAGTTTCATCCAACTAAATCTACAGGATAATCTACCTATACAGAAAAAAGGAAACTAAATCTGGAAATGCTTTTATGACTTATTGGACTATTATACAGAAATCAAAAGACTAGTGCCATAACCAATGATAGGAAAATTTTACAGAAAATCTAAATATATCGTGAATAGATTGATGCATCAAAAGTAAATCAAGAAAAAAAAACTTAACACGCAACTATATTCTACAATCCTTACACGTGAGAGAAATTAGAATAAAATTGTAGATTAAAACTGAAGCAAATCATATTCACAGAAAATAGTATTATAAACAAATAGTATGGAAAGGGTTTGAATAACAATATGAAAAAAACACACTTACTAATCAAAACATATGAGCACGCACAGAGGTTAAAGGTGGGGCCCCCTTCAAACGTTGTCAAACCAGAGTTAAAAACTCAAAATAATCACTAGATTCAATTAACAATTTGCAAGTGTATTACATAATAATCCCCATCCTTATTCCTCAACCTGAAGAGGCCCATTTATACAACAAAATATACATAAGAATGGATAAGATCAATCCCCAAAAGAATAATAAATTCGTTCAATGACCCAGAAAAATACCAACAAAAAATATGGGAAAATACCGTCTATTCTGGAAATGGTTTCTCCATATTCGTTCAAAAATTATAAAAATCGCTCATTATTAGGGATAAATGGGGTCATTTATGAAGTGGGTTTTGAACTTTTTCACCCAATTCCTCATAGATTTACCAGAAATGAAGCCTAAAATTTGTTGTCTAGTAGAAAAAACAGTTTTTACATAATCTTTGAATTGCGAGCTGCTCAAATTTGAAGGGTTTTGGGTGAGATATGATAGGTAAAAATCCATTTGGAACATCTAGAAAAAAACCCATGTTTCCAAATTGATTGAAGAGACTCGAAAGTACGAGAATGATTCTCATTCCTAGTAGTGTAGGAACAAGAGTCGGTTTGGGTGCAAGATCAGGTACCAGATCGAGTGCAGGATTGCTTACTGGATTAGTGAAAGAAATCTGCAATATAATAAAAAATATAAACCCCAAATATTTCATTAATAGATATAATATTTTAAACTTATACTTAAAAATGAACAAATAAAATGGAATAATGACAATAGTATAGCTTGTTATGAATTTTCATTCAACAAGCTTTAAAACCATGCAAATGATGCCTAAGTAACAATACATAGGAGAGAATTGATGTAAAATACTTAAATTCTGGATTTGATGTATAGATAAAACATGGAAAAAATAGAGGGCCATCATGTCCCCCAAACCAAAGATCTTGCATGTCCCAATGCAAGAAAAAAAAATTGATAACCCACTGAGACCCCCGAGGCATTAACCAACACCTACACCTGTGGAGAAGAAGGAACTGGTTTTGGTTGGTTTTTCTTGAGTTCTTCGAACTGTTGTTCCTTTTTCTTCAACTCTTTTCTCAAACTCATGTTAGATCCTGTCATGTCATCAACTAACTTCTACAATGAAGTAACTTTAGGTATGAGAATCACATTCTCCTTCTTAAGATGTCAAGTAAGGAGAGCATACTCCTAAACTTCTCCAGTTAATTGAATATTCCTCTTTTGAAAGTAATCATTTGCTGACAGCTCAGAAGGAATAATGGAAGGATTTGGAATTATAGTTGTAGGAGTATATGCATGCAAATGATCAGAAGCAGAATGTTCATGAAGTGAAGATTCATTGGCACAGTGTAACGGAGATAGAGGGGCTAAAGAGACACGCTGTGGTGAACAACATGTTTATGATTGATGGGTTCAACGATCAATTCATGATTAAACAAATGGAACATAATAAAGTGGTTTAAAGTTTAATATAAGGTGCAATATATAATAAAGGAATATCAAATTTAGGATATTGTTTTGATAAAATACTATATCCCTTCACTCACAATCTAACTATAAGATATGAAAAATAACTTAAATGAGGTATTACAATTATAAGTGAAAAATTATACCCCAAACTTTTAGAGATGTGAGGCATTATAGTTAAAATATTTTTGACAGAAAAGTTTGAGCTGCCAAAAGATCTGAAATATTCCTTCTCCCAATAAAAGATTTTGAATTGGAAACTAACCCATTAACTGAGTGCCAAAATGATGTTCACAACTGAATAATTAATTTAGGCACTCAAATATTTGTTGTGGATAAAATATATTTAATACCTTCACCTCATAAAGAATTGGAAACTAATCATAGATCATTTTTCAAATCAAAGACTTGAACATTGATATTTTTAAGATAAAAGAATAAGTTAAGTTCATCATATCTTCCTTCTTCTTTTGTGTAAATGTAGATCTGGAAAATGATCAATCCACGCCTAATAACAAATCTAACTTTTGTGAAATATTGAGATGAATGTAGTATCTAGTTGTGGACTAATGATCATTGTGAAACTGATTTTGAATTTTATCAAACTTGAATTTCAGCAATTATTAATTGACCCAAAGTTACTTTTACATATGTATTGTTTAAATTTATCAGTACTATGTTGGGCCCATAAATGACCCCTTTTTTACCACATTTACCTATCCCTTTTTGCCTTATCTTACTCCATTATATACACCAAACAAATGTTTTCCTTCACTTGATCCCTCAATTCATACATGTATGGTTAATTATTGTCTTATCTTATTAATACTTACGATTGTTGTAATCAGGGCTCTATATCTTGGATTATGCTAACATATGGTGATTTTACAAAGATAATTCGAGATGTAAATGATACAGGTGTAGCAGGCTGAATGAATCAAGAGAGAGATGAACATTCATTATTGGGATGATTTCCACCTATTCCATCTTTGCACAAAGGACGCAGTTAAAGGTTACTATTCCATGCAAGTTGTATAAGGGTGGTTGCAATAGGCTTGGCTGCAACAGATTCGGATACAACAATGGGTCGCTTCTCAAGAGTAGCTGAAACCGATAGAGCATCTTCTAGATTGATCCTGTTATGTCATCGTTGGCTCGAGTAATAGCCTTCCTATATTTTCTACTTCTATCTTTCCCACCGCTGCAACATCGTATCGTAATTGGGGTATCTTGAAGATCAGAGATCTTCATGGCTGCTCGATATCAGTGGGTAGAAGTTATGATTGTGAATGTATAAATATTGGGAACTATTCCAAGCCAGAGGTTGGAAATTAATTTATTTTATTCTGCAAGCTGTGACAGAGACTGTAGCTTTAGTTTTATTATTTAATACAAGGAGTAGGATTCTTCCGATCTCGACATTTAACATGTGTTAATTTTTGACATCTCTGTTTGAAGGTTGGGCCCGCCTTCCTATAGAGATTGCCAAGTTAATTAGGTATTTATTTTCTTTGTTGTGTGGTGTGGATGTTACAGTAGATTTATTCTTTTCTAAGAGCCGCAACAGTAATGATTTATTGTGTGTGCCTTCAATTGATCAATAATTGCATTCCCTGTGAGTTGCGCCAGAGTGGTGTGACAGTCGACTGTGTAGACTAATTTCCTTTATGCATATTGTGTGCTAGCTGTAACAACCAATCTCATCCTTAGTTTCTTTCAATTGATGTCTTTCTTGAGTCTTGTTAATTAAGTCCATTTGTAGTTATAATTGTTGAAGCTCAATTTCTGCATTTCTGAATTCTAGATCAAGTTGGATTGAGATAGTTACAATGGATCTTCAGATGGCCTGGTAATTTAGGATTTAAATTTCTGCAAAAGTAAATCTAGATGTTTATTTTCTAAATCTCTCATTTCTAGATTAAGGATTGTAAGAAGGTATTTGTGATTTTGCATTCTTAAGAAGGTAAATTAGATTAAGTTGATCTTGGGATGAGTTGGGCTGAACAGGAAGGTAGGATAATTCATTTATAGTATCAACTACTTAGTGTTTAAGCATATATAGTGCACATTATCTTTGAAATAAAATACTTCCCTGGGTTGACAGTTTATATTGAACACTCTGTATGTTGGCTTTAATTAACTTGCATATAGGGTGCCCAACATTTTGGCGCCGTTGCTGGGGAAAGATAATTATTAGACACCATAATAGTTGTATCCAATAGCTATATCTATTCAGTTTTATTCAGTTTTTAAGTTTGCATGTTTTGGGTTGCATGAATACGAGAAGGGTACAGCATGACATTCCTATAAATCTCAGAACCCCACAGAATACTAACATTGCAGGTGGTCGAGGCCGTGGATGAAATCCAACATTGGGAAGAAGTACATTCATTGACGATATGGTTGATAGGGCCAATTCTTCTACTGGAGCTTGCCATTAGGAATCACTTGTCAGAAGGAGCCCGATTAACCCGAGATTGGAAGCATCAGTTTCCACAGTGGAGAACACAAGAGAAGCTGCAACACCCTCGAGTATCCCTACGGAGGAAGATAGAGTTAGTACTGTGGGATCAGCTAACTGAGATTTGATATATCACATTAATGGGAAGGTTGTGATAGAAGAGGAGTGGACGTAGTTCCATAAAAAATTTAATGATCAGTGGAAGCATGAAGAGGATAAAGCAGAAGAAGACATGAGCAACAGATGCGATCCAGAAGATCACGAAGAAGCAATGGGTGAAAATCAGGATCATGAGGTTAACTCCTCGCCTGAAGGGATGGTTGCTACACTCCAGTTCCCAATTCAATAGCTAGAGGGGATATCCCCCATGAAAAATATATCGCCATCAGTGTTGCCTCATTTTTATGGAAAAGCAGTAGAGAATCTGGATGAATTTATTTTCGAATTTGACATCCTCTATCGCAGCTATGATTACACCACCAATGGACAGAAGCTAAAATTTTTTCCTGCTACTATGAAGGACAATGCATTACATTGGTTCATGATCCTGGGTGGGGGAACTGTCACCACCTGGCATTGGATGAAACAAATGTTCCTGGAGAAATATCAGGAGTATTAAAATACCAAAGATAAGAGAAAATAACTATTTAAAATGGTACAAAGGGATGATGAAAGCATGGAAGATTTTGTTGAAAGGATTTTATACAATGTGCAGAGAGCTGGACAGACTAATATGGGGTTATATGTGCTCAAAATAATCCTACATAGTGGGATTAGGGATGACTTCTTAGACATGTTGAACCTGTTAGGAAAGGGGGATATCTCAAAGGAGTCCTTTGAAAAGATTGTTGAACTATGCAAAAGGTATTCCAGGGGATCTTCCAGGAACAGCAAACGGGACAAACGAGATAAATTAGAACGAGATGTCTTCGATAGAACATAGAAGTCATCTAATGGAGGAGCCACCCAGGAAGAAATAGGAAATCTCCTCGAAAATTTCAATACATAAATGATGAGCTCCATCTCCTCAGAAATAGATGTCCTGAGGGAAAAGCAGAAACAACCAGTAGAAGATCTCACACTTGGGATATTCTGCCCTAAATGGAGGAAGAACCATCCTTTGAAGGAGTTCCCATTCGACAAAGTAGAAGTGTGTCATCTTTGTGAGCTAAACCATGACACAAAGAATTCCCTTCACTACCTCAAGTGAATGCAGTTCTGCAGGCATCAACTCCAGATGTGGAACTAGCCTACTTTATTGCATAGAAAAATCCCTGGAAACCTAGAAATCAAGGTATGACTCCAGACTCATTTCCATTTTCGAATAACATGAATAATTGGAATAATATGCATCATATGAATACACAATTCCCTTCATATTATTCCAACCATCAATGGTATCCTTCTCAACTTCTAATGCAAAATTTTAACTCTTGGAACTCTTGGACACAACCACCAAACCAACAGAATTCTTGGTCTCCTGGATGGAGGAACTTCCATCCAGGGAACCAGTTTCCCCATAGCCAAACTCCTCAATAGTTTCCACATCAAACGTTTCCTCATCAACCGTACCCTCCTCAACAATATCCTCATCCTTATCAGCAGTATCAGCAGTCACAGCTGCAACTCTAGAATAATGTTGTCCCCAATGTGCCTATACGACCGCAACTTCCTGCTCAACCTAACCCCAACCCAAACAATAAAGTAGTCCATCAATTTGAGACTGCCAACATGCTTGCTTACTCCATTAATCCAGTTCCCTGTAACAACATCCGCTTATGATCAGGGAGGGTAGTGGAGCCTTTGGTCATTGAGGATGTTCCATCCTATGTGCCTGAAGAAAGGATGAACAACTAGTATTTATCCAATACAGCGATACCCATTATTGAGGACGCTGAAAATCCTACCAAGATACCAGCTGTAACATAAGAAGAAACATCTATCGACACACATCCTACACAATTGGTTAGGGAACTACCATACCCTGAAATATTAGTACTACTGAAGGCAATGGGACAACCTCAATTTAACCTTTTAGGAGAGTTAAAAAACCTCTATGTCAAAATTCCACTCCTTCAGGCCCTTCATGATGTGCCTATCTATGCCAGAACCGTTTGGGATCTGTGTACAAGGAAACTAGGAAAAAAACCGAGGGATCCTCCCACTGTTCATGTCATAGGCAAATTATCTGAATTAATAATGGGAAAAACCCTCTTGGCCAAATACGATGATCATGGGAATCCCACTGTCACTGTGCAGATTGGGAGCACACAGATACCCAATGTACTGGTATATTTAGGTGCAACAAACATGACCATTGAAACTATAAGGAAACTCGGGCTCACTAATCTCAGTCCAACTCCTATAGTCTTATAAATTGTAGATAGATCCACTATTAAACCTGAAGGAATCTTGGACGACCTCGTTATCTCAGTTGATTCATGGGAATATCCTACTGACTTCTTGGTTTTACAACCCAAGTTGCATCTAGGAGGACACCCACTAATTCTGGCAAGGCCCTGGTTAGCTACAACTGATGCTTGCATCAGCTGTCAGTTTGGGTCTATGACCATATCAGATGGAACCAAGATAAAGAACCTCACTCTATATCATCCAGCTCGACTGAGTCTAGAAGATGAAACTCCGTTATGGATGGAGCTAGAGGAAGAGGAGGGCGTTCAGCCATTATTAACGATAGGAAAGGCCTTGACTTTTAAAGATGAAACTGAAGACGATGCTATTTATAATTTCATCAGTGAACCCACTTCTGTCAATAAACAAATTTATCAGATCTTGAATGCTACTTTATGTGAAGAAGAACAAGAAAATATCATAGAGGAGACAATAGTTAGTGATACTCACATAGTTCCAATGTTGAAAAATTTGAAAAGTGTTCTTGTCAAGATAGAGCCTGGAAAAACCTGAATATCAATCCTAGTCTTGCTCCCGATGAACAGGAATGCCTAATCACTCTCTTAAAAGAAAATAAGGGGGCATTTTCTTGGGAGTACATAGACAAGAAGGGCACCCCTCCTAATCTGTGCATCCACCACATTTATATCAAAAGTGACTCCTGGCCTGTGTGCCAGCCTCAACAAAGAATGAACCCCAATATTAGGGACATAGTGAAGGAAGAAATTCAAAAACTATTGGAAGCAGGATTTATAATGATCCCATCTCAGACAGCAAGTGGGTGTTTCCACTCGTGATAGTACCCAAGAAGAATGGTAAATGGAGAGTCTGTGTGTACTATAGAGAGTTGAACAAGGCAACACAAAAATATCACTTTCCCCTACCTTTCATCGATAAGGTACTTGACACCTTATCTGGGAAGAAGTTTTCTCCTTCCTAGATGGGTTTAGCGGGTACAATCAAATCCAAATTGCTCCTGAAGACCAGGATAAAACTACCTTCACCTGTCCTTGGGGAACTTTTGCATATAGGGTGCTTCCCTTTGGCTTATGCAATGCACTAGCCGCATTTCAGAGCACTATGATTGTCATATTTTCAGAAATGGTTAATGATAGTACGGAAATTTTCATGGATGATTTTACTCCTTATGGCAAGGACTTTGAATAAGAATTGAAAAAATTGGAAAAGGTTTTAACATGTTGTGAGTAGACCCAACTATCTTTGAGCATTGAAAAGTGCCATATGATGATTAGTGAAAAGGTAGTGCTGGGGCATTTTATCTCTGCTGATGGCATCTAGGTAGATCCCTCTAAAATTAGGGTAATTAAAAATATACCCACTCCTGGAACTCAGAAAGAGCTACGTAGTTTCGTAGGGCATGGTGGTTATTACAGAAGATTTATAGAAATTTTTTCCAAAATTGCCTCTCCTTTGTTTTCATTGTTAATGAATGATGTGCAATTTATTTGGAATGAGGCATGCCAGACAGTGTTTGTTAAACTTAAGGAGAAGTTGTCTATAACTCCCATCCTAAGGGGGCCCAATTGGGCCCTGCCTTTTCATATTTCTCTAGATGCCTCTAACACTACCATTGGAGTAGTTTTAGGATAGCAGGATGGTCAAGAACCTTATGCAGTCTATTACATTAGCAAAAACTTAGTCCCTGATGAACTTAATTATACTATTACCGAGAAGGATTTTTTAGCCATTTTTTACTCCATTAACAAATTTAGACACTGCATCACTGGATATCCCACCTTTGTGCACATCGACCACTCAGCCATCAAGTATCTAATGAATAAACCTGTTACAAATGCTCGGGTAACTAGATGGTTGTTATTATTATAGGAATTTGATATCACTATTATAGACAGACCTAGAAAATAAAATGTTGTTGCTGATTTTTTATCTCGTTTTACTAATAGTGATGATAATCTGGCTATTGAGGAATCTTTTCCAGATGAACACTTATTTGTAGTTTCACCTTATTCCCCTTGGTATGCAGATGTTGCTAACTACTTGGCTGCAAGGAAGCTTCTGACACATTTTTCAAAAAGAGAAAAGAGGAAAATCATTCAACAAAGTGTCAGGTATTGTTGGATATGTGGTCATCTCTTCTACACAGGTCCTGATCTTGAGATCAGAAGATGTGTAAGAGAAGATGACATATTCCATATTATGAAGGCCTGCCATGATGAGCCATGTGGGGGACATTTTGCAGATAGGAGGACAGGTCATAAGGTGCTAAGAATGGGCTACTATTGGCCGACACTTTTCAGGGATGCAAAAAAAATGTCTAGTCTTGTGACAGCTACCAGAGGATGGGCCAACCTAACACATTGGATCAAATGCCTCTTCAACCACAGTTGGTGGTTGAACCTTTTGACATATGAGCCTTATATTTTTTTGGCCCTATCAACCCTCATTCCAGGAAGAAATCCTACATCTTGGTTTGTACTGATTAGATCATGAAATGGGTAGAAGCCATGGCTTTGGTGAAATCCAATGACCAAGATGTAATCAATTTCCTGTATGGTGAAATATTTACCTGCTTTGGAGTACCCAAGGAATTGGTTATAGATGGATGACCTCAGTTTGTGTCACATAAATTTGAAGCTTTGCTACAAAAGTACCATATTCAGCACCAGATAGCTTCACCGTACCATCCCTAGGCCAATGGCCAGGTGGAAAGCACTAACAAATTTATTGAAGCTATCCTTACTAAAATAGTTAGGAGCCATCGTAGAGATTGGGCTGATAGACTTTCGAAAGCATTGTGGGCATATTGTACTACTTGGCACAATACTACAGGTTTCTCTCCTTATGACTTGGTGTATGGAAAAAGTGTTGTCTTCCCCATTGAATTCGAAATCAAGACCTTGAAGAAAACTATGGAGGTAAAATTAGATGTGACTAAAACCCAGAGGAGCAAATTAAATCAATTGAATGAACTTGATGAGAAACATTTAGCTGTTGTGGATCAAACAGTATTAATTCAGCACCAGAGATCCAATTGGCACAATCGATTCATCAAAAGGAAAGTCTTCTGCGAAGGAGACCGGGCATTATTATGTGATTCAAGATTCAAAAGGGACTTCAAGGGTAAGTTACGCACAATATGGTTGGGCCCATACCTGGTAGATAGAGTATTTGATAATGGTACAGTCCACCTGGTTACCATTGATGAGAATCGTGCACCATTATTTGCTAATGGTCAGAGGCTGTGACTGTACCATAAGCCCATTTCGAAGGATGCATTCACTTCATAGATTGCAGCTGATATAGAATACCAGTTATAACAAGGGCAGGAACCTTTCTCTGCCCCTTTCAATCTTTAGACAATCGCTGTGATTCCTACATAAATTTTTGTACATAAATAAATTGGTATTTTTATTAGTATTTTTATTTTTCCTTTGCACTTGATCCTTTTTCTTTAAGAATATGTGAAGGGATGTACCTAAGGAGAAATGGTCATGATCAGGCCTAATGACTAGGGCCATCCTTTTGTAACTTCCTGCTTCAGAAGAAAACTCCTTAAAATAAACAGTGAACAGTCAGTCGCAGCTGCGATTCCTATAAAAATTGCATATTTTTCTATTTATTTGCAGCTGCAACACTGAAAAAATTGCCCTTTTTCCTGTTCCACCCAACTGCAACACCATAAAACTTTTTTTTTCCCATTCCACGTAGCTGCAACACCATAAAAAATCCCTTTTTCCCGTTCCACACAGCTGCAACACCGTAAATCTTTGTCTATTTTTTCACCTACCTGCAGCTGCAACATCGTAAAATAATGCCCTTTTCCCATTCTGCATAGCTGCAATACTGTAAAACCTTGCCTATTTTTCCATTTATCTGCAGCTGCAATATTGTAACCTAATTCCTTTTTCCATCTCGCGAAGCTGGGACTCCGTTTAAATTTTTCCCATTTTTACCTTTTCCGGCAGCTGCGACTTCGTTTAAATTTTGCCCATTTTTACCTTTTCTGGTGACTGCGACTCCAGCAAACTGGCTTATTTTTCTATGGTTCACGGTTGCGAATCCACCAAACTAGTTGATTTTTCTATGGCTCGTGGCTGCAACTCCCCCAATATTGGTAGAACTCTTTACAATTTTGGTTCATGACTCCTCCAGATCTGGGCAGAATTCCCGCTGCCGGCAATTCTAACTTACTTCATAACATTCATTATGTTTCTGACAAGATTAACAAGATGGTTTTGGTCCCCCAGGAAAAAATATCATGACAACATGCCTGCAATAATATTCAAATTTAAATGGCTTCACTTCACATGATTTATTATCCTTAAGGGTAACGGTTCATAGCATATTTACGAAGGTATGGTTCTGATTATCTACTTGATTAAGTGTTAACTAGATTTGACAAAATTAAACATGTCTTCCTTTTTGCACCCATTATTACACCCGCATACCATTAATTGTCCACTCGTATGACTTAATGGACATTTAAGCTTATCCGATAACTGTCACCTTTCCTAATTTGGGATCAATTTTCCAAACATTTACATGCTCTTAACTTTCCAAATTTACCCAACTCCACTCTCAGTTGTTCATGCATACTCTGTGATTTAACCTCCATTGTCGAGACTTGCAATCTGTTGGGATGATAAAGAATTCAAAAGGAAAACAAACATGGGTATCCCAGCTCGACACAAACCTCCAAATACATGAGAATTGAGAAGAAATGCTGAAGTTTTTTGCTATTTTTGAAGTTGCGGGATGGACTGAATTCTTCCAATGCCTGAATGGGTTCCATCAAGAGACAGCCCTACAATTTTCCTTAAATCTTAAAGAAACCCACTCAAATGTTAGGGGGTTATATATTGAAGTCTCTAGAGCAATAGTGGTTGAAGTCATTGGCCTTCTTCAGGTGGGAAGAGCCTGGTTTGGTCAAAGAACCCCCAATGTTGCTGTAGTATAGGATTTTTTGATAGAGCGGGAACAAATTCACCAGTCAAGGCGAGGGATAGCATTACAATCACTGCCTCGGTCATGGGATCAAGTAGTATTCTTCCTCAAAAATTATATCACCTGTGAAGGTAGGTATCAGATTGTTTATTATTCTGAACTTCCTCTACTATCTCATCTATGCCATAGGGCCTTACTGAATATTCCATTTTATCTATTTAAATACCTACACCATATGGAAGGGTTTGTCAGAATAGCCAAGAATCCGAACCCCTCCCTTACCCACCATGGCCTAATCAAATTAATAATATTAAGGGCCTTATCTCAAAGGAACAAAACCTGAGAGAAATTCACAAGTCAAACTCAAATAAACCAGGAACCCGCCCTTTTGCCTGGCATTCCAATAGAGGCAGAAGTAGAAGTACCTGTACTCTTGGGGGCTATTCAAATCCAATAGGAGCATGCAAATGTATAGTTGGGGGGAGATGAGGAGAAACAGGAGGACTAGAGTCCCTGCAATTTAGTTTGGGGGGGAGATGAGACTGGCTTGGATGATCAGTCAGATGACCAAGCAGAGGAATTGCGGGAAAATGCAAGAAAAAACCTTGTGGAAAGATTAAATAATGTGGAATATTTGATAGTAGAGGCTGAAGCTGTAGAAGCATTGGATGCTGCAACAGTTGAAGCCGAGGATGTTAGAGCCACAATAACATAAGAGAATGCAGAGGTATTGACCATTGAATCTTCCCCTAAATGGGGGGGAACTCTGATTGAAGAAGAAATGGAGGACGTTGATATAGAAGACATCCCTTCCACATCAGCTGCAAATCTGGAGATTCCTGCACCACGAAAGAAAAGAAGGAGGTCAAAAGAGGAGGTGTAGGCATCACTACCGATAAGAAGAAAAAGAACCAGGTCAGTTACCACAGTTGAAACAACACGGGCAATATGGGAAACCCTAGAAGCATAGATTGAATTCCTAATTCTGAGACTCAAAGAACATGATGCCCCATGGGAGCTGGCTGCAAATGAACCTCAAATTGAGGGACTTTTGCATGAAAATGCTCTACTGAAAGAAGAAGTATAGACACTTTGGAAAGAACTAGAAAATTGGAAGGAAGCATGTAGGAAGTAGGTAGAAAGGAATCTGCACACACCGGTTGAAGCTGTGGACCGATTAGAAGGATCACCTCCTGCTGAGGATGGTGAGGAGGAAGAGAGAGTGGTATGCCATATGTGTGGAGAAATATTTAACTAGTCAGGCTACAAAGTCATAGTTCATTCCTTTGTGACACAACAACCCGTACCAACAGCTGTGGAAGAACAAGGACAAGAAGCACCTAAGGTGGAAGTGAGGGATGCAAAAGAAATGGAAATAGAAAGATACCTGGTACATAAAAGGGAGAAAATGAGCAATTACAGTCACAACCAGCAGAAGAAACAGAAGTGCTACTGGGAAAATTTTATTGGAAGGACAGTGAAGCTCCCGAAGAGCAACCTCAGCAAGTGGAAGTAGTAGATAAATAGGGTGTTGATACACAAGAACCAACACCCCCGAACATTCTTGTTGAAGTTGCCACCCAAATTGGGGCAGATGAACCAGAGACTGAAAACATTCCTGATTTTAATGAAGAAATCTATGTTGTGACTCTTGAACCATCTCGGGGCATAGAATTAATAGAGGTGGAACCTCAGTAGCAGGATAATGATGAAGTTGACCAAGATGTTGTCACACAAGAACCAACATCCCCATAAATTTCTGCTGAGATTCTCATGCAGCAAGAAGAAATCAATCCTGAGGTGGACATAATCCCTAATTTGGATCTAGGAGAGGATGAACAAATGCAATCACAGTCCTCAGGGGACACTGAAATTCTCGAAGAACAGATCCATATTGCAGAGTACATGGAAGTAACTTAAGAACAACCCCAATAGCATGAATAAATAGAAGGCCAGAGCTTTGATACACAAGAACCAGTAGCCTTGCATATCCCTGTCAAAGTTGTAGCTGACAATCATGTAGATGCGGAGATTGAAATTCAGGAAGAGGTTTCCACACAAGAACCAACACCTTCACAATTGGTTGCTGAGGTTGCCGTAGGAGAACTCCAAGGAGAGGATGTTGTTACATAAGAACCAACATCCCTAGAAGTTGTTTTAGAGGCACCTATAGTTGAATTTTTCGTAGGAGAACTCCAAGGAGATGATGTTGTTACACAAGAACCAGCATCCCCAAAAGTTATTATAGGAATACCGATACAGGCAGTGCAGAATGTTCAAGCTGAAGCATCAGGTGGCCAGGTATGGACTCAACTTTTACAAAATTTTGTCAAACTAGATTCTGATAATAAAGATCATGCTGAAGATGAAGGGATCTAGAGGCTGACCCATGAGCTCTCACTCTTAAGAATAGAAGTGAGGAAGTGGAAGAGTCAGGTGGAGAGGTATCGAGAAGGAATGGTTCCCCTTGCTAAACATAGGAAGACCATCGGGGAATTGAAGGAAAGATGGACATAAGAACTAATTTTATAGAAATTTCATTGGGAAGAGATACAGAAAGAGCTGAAGGAGCTGAAAAAGTTCAAATCCATGCAGGTGGAAAAATACTAGTTGTACACTCTCTCCCAGGAACTAATAGGTACCAGAGCACCATCTTCCTCTTACCCTATTTTTTATTTGAACCGTTCATTTGGCTTAAACTGAAGGCTGTAAAAGAAGGGATACCTTATGAAATAGCAACCTCAGCTAACTTCCTGGAAACATTTTTGGAAAGTGATTTTGATGAGCAAAACTTGCTTTGTGATCTTTATTTACATGAGTTGGCTTATCCCTTAGACCGCCATTCGAATCTTACCCCTTTCTTAGGTGATGTTCAGCCGAGGGCTTTTTCCTCCTTTTTTAGCAATCATGTTTAGTGGGAAAGATCCTTCCAAACGTTTTCTCATAATGAGTCCCACTCTAACCTTTGGGTTCAAAGTGAACCTCAAACCCCTCATCTTCTCCTTGCTCATTAGCAGCATAGACTCACATGTCCCATTTGAACTCAGAAGATGATGGAACTTCAAGAAAAGGTTATCTCTACCTGCGTCAGCCATATTTCCAAGAATCAACAATTGGCTTTGGAAGGTAGCCAGCATAGATGGGAGGATGCCTCTTCAACCTTGAGAAATAGAGATCCCTACTGTTACAGGAATTTTAAACATGCACTTTCCAGGGTTGAGGGATATGTGGGATGCATGAAGGAATGTGGAGTTAATTGGATGGGCCTCAAATTCAAATTCCCTCTCATCTGGTGGATAGAAAAACCATATAGGGAAGACTTCTCATTGACAAAAGCATAAGAGAAGAAGTGTTGGAGATATTGGGTTGTCTATAATGATTTTTTGGAAAAACAGGGAACACCTGAACTCCCATATAACTTTTCCTCTCTCCATGAACAAAGTACATGGAGGTTGTTGCATAGGGACATGCAACAAGACAATTGGGGGGACATGTCAGGCCCAAAAATGACCCCTTTTGACCATATTTACCTATCCCTTTTTGCCTTATCTTACTCCATTATATACACCAAACAGATGTTTTCCTTCACTTGATCCCTCAATTCACACAAGTATGGTTAATTATTGTCTTATCTTATTAATACTTATGATTTTTGTAATTAGGACTCTATACCTTGGATTATGCTAACATATGATGATTTTACAAAGATAATTTGAGATGTAAAGGATACAGGTGTAGCAGGATGAATGAGTCAAGAGAGAGATGAACATTCATTACTGGATGATCACCACCTATTCCATCTCTGCACAAAGGACGCAGTTAAAGGTTATTATTCCATGCAAGTTGTACAGGGGTGGTTGCAATAGGCTTGGCTGCAATAGATTCAGATGCAATAGTGCACCGCTAATCAAGGGTAGCTGTAACTGACATAGCATCTTCTAGATCGATCATGTTATGTAATTGCTGGCTCGAGCAACATCCTTCCTATATTTTCTGCTTCTATATTGCCCACATCTGTAACAGTTTATTGTAATTGGGGCAGCCTAAAGATCAGATATCTTCATGGCTGCCTGATATCAATGGGTAGAAGTTATGATTGTGAATGTATAAATATTGGGAACTATTCCGAGCCAGGGATTGAAAATTAATTTATTTTATTGTACAAGCTGTGACAGAGACTGTAGCTTCAATTTTATTATTTAATACAAGGAGCAGGATTCTTCTGATCTCGACGTTTAACGTGTGTTAATTTCTATCATCTCTGTTCGAAGGCTGGGCCTACCTTCCTACAAAGATTGTTAAGTTAATTAGGTATTTATTTTATTTGTTGTGTCATGTGGATGTTACAGTAGATTTATTCTTTTCTAATAGCTGCAACAGTAATGATTTATTGTGTGCCTTCAATTGATCAGTAACTGCATTCCCTGTGAGCTGCGGTAGACTGGTGTGACAGTCGATTGTGTAGACTAATTTCCTTTATGCAGATTGTGTGCTAGCTGTAACAATCAATCTCATCCTTGGTTTCTTTCAATTGATGTCTTTATTGAGTCTTGTTAATTAATTCCATTTGTATTTATAATTGTTGAAGCTCAATTTCTGCATTTCCGAATTCTAGATCAAGTTGGATTGAGATAGTTATAATGGATCTTCAGATGGCCTCGTAATTTATGATTTAACTTTCTGCAAAAGTAAATCTAGATGTTTATTTTCTAAATCTCTCATTTCTAGATTAAGGATTGTAAGAAGGTATTTGTGATTTTGCATTCTTAAGAAGGTAAATTAGATTAAGTTGATCTTGGGATGAGTTGGGCTGAACAGGAAGGTAGGATAATTCATTTACAGTATCAGCTACTTAGTGTTTAATCATATACATTGCACATTATATTTGAAATAAAATAATTCCCTAGGTTGACAATTTATATTGAACACTCTGTATGTTAGATTTAATTAACTTGCATATAGGGTGCCCAACATACTCAATCCAACACCTTATCCAATACTTCATCCAGTACTCCATCTAGTACTCCATTCGACACCTCTGCTTCAAATATGCGGAAATATCCACAGACTATTTCTATTTCCATTAGTAAGACACTGAGGATAAAGGACAGAGATCTCTTTGTCATGTCCTGAACAAAAAGATAATTAATTAGCAAACTAAAATCACAATCAAATAGACTTTAAAAATAATTATCAATGCAATTCAAATGTAGATGTATTTCCTTTCTTTATACAGAAAAATTTATCATGGATCAACATGTTTTGCTTGAACAAGAGTTACACCTGAAATTCATAAAAATACCAGTCAAATTGGTTCATCTTTACACAAGAATGTGCAAGTGATAAAGATAAGGTTCCCTTTCAAGTTCATTGAATCATTAATCATCTAAACACTCTAGAGGCATAATCCTCCTATATGGTAAGGATTTTAAAGTAGAGAATTAAATTACATTAAGGAGATTATCCAATGGTTGTTAAATAATTATTATTAAATTTAATTTTATCCTAGCACATAGTTTATCTCTTACAAGAGTACCTCATTCATACAAGCAAGTATAAATAAAACATGATAATAGATACTAAAGTCAGAACCCACTGCCAACAATCCTGTTCGGAACTCTGGTAGGGTAGCTATAATATCCAAGAAATGTATTCCTCGGGTAGTATACCCCATTGCCAACAGGCCTGTCAAGTATTGGCCTAATGGGTTTTCCTATTCATACCATAGGCTAATACCCGCTTCCACTATAACCAAGTGCAAAGCAAGATGAAAAATATACCTTTATCCACATATGAAAAAGTTATTACAGATATTACTTGGATATGGAAAATGAACCAACTTATTTATTTCTGTATCAAAAGGCATTGAAGGAAGGAATAGTGTTGTAGTCTGGTTACCTCTTGGAACTAGCTTTCAATGTAGTCCTGGTACTCTCCTTCCTTCATCATTCTATGCACACCTTCATTTTCTAGATTATTGATTTCTTTAATACATGTTGGATTTGTTGTCAGGCATGTCGAGAACTCCTCAATTTCAGGTTGCTCTCCATCGGATGTAGTCCATACGTTGTCAATTTCTTATGCAATTTGGTAAGGAATATATTTTTGTGTCTCTTGGGAATTTAGTTCATATTATGTGTCGGGATAGGTAGATAAACTCTAACTACTGTTAGGATGTGTTATGCCTAATAACAATAATTTTCAATCGCTACTAGGATTTTAGAAAGTTGTTCCAAATTGATGGTCATCTATGAATCCATTTTGTCGGTTTTTTTGTTCCTATCTCACACAACGATCAGTGTTTAGGGTTCTTACTGCACTCCATTTTTTTAAATGTGTTTTTAAATGATTCCAATCAAAACTACCTTCCACTAAAAACATATTTGCATAACTCAAACACATTGTTCTTGCATGAAATAAAACACCGCTGCATGAAATTAAATTGCAGAAAGTAAACACACTCAAACTTGGAGAAATAAAACTTGCATAAAATTAAATTGCAGGAAATTAAACTACCTAAAATTGTGGAAAGAAAAACACACTTTTGCAGAAAATAAACCAAACATGCGAAAAAAAATAAACACGCGTGTGAGAAAGGAACAACAAGGATTTGGGACAACCCGGAAAAGTGTATGCATCAGGTTGTTAGCCCAAGGAAATCCCATAGAGAATTTGTCTTTGCGACTTATCGTTTTCCCCTCCCATTTTTTGTGAAATGTAAAGGCAACCTAAATACCCCTATCTACCTAGAATTCACCCCTTTAGCACATCCCCGACAATGGCTCCAAAAATGTCACCAAAAATATATTCTAATAATTCGACATTAAATTGTCAACCTGGGGCTCATAAGTTTGGAGGTGCCAACACGGTATGTGCGGGGTCAAATCCTAAACTAGCCTAATTTAACTTGACCTAATGCCAAAGAAATTCACAAACTACAAGGCTATTCATTCAGTCAACACTAGGCAAGAAAATATGTCTAAATATAATCTACATAAACATTCATTCACTAAACCAATTTTTAACCATACTACTTTAAATCAATCACTATATGCAATCAGAGATCAAAAGAAAATAATTCCAATACAAATCCAATCAAAGGAATCTTAAACAACTTCAAAAGGCTCTCAACCCTTAACCTATTTTACAAATCCTAAATTTGAAATAACAAGACTACTTCTTATTTTAATTCAAGAGAACAAAGCTACTTCTAATATTGTCTCCCTAATGTAAAAAGATATAAAGTTATTCAATCCTTTCAAATCAAATGATAACAACTCATTCGTACAATGAATCAATCTAATATTCAAAAGAGTTCCAAGTATTATGACAAACTGTCTAACAAAATAAAGACATCTCTTTTAGATCTAATAATGAAAGGAATACACTCTTTATTGTCTTCAAACTCAAATAAAATAAGCCATTAAACTAACATTATCACACAACTATGTGGAAGGTGAAATAAGCTATCTTCAAAGTTTTTCTACTTATCCAAAACAAATTCAAAAAGACTTACTTAAAGATCCACACAATTCAAGCTTAAATAGAATACCAAGATTTAAAGTTTTACCTAACTAAATACAACAAGCAAATAACCAATATCAAATTCTGTAAAATTCCCAAATTACTAAGTATTCTAGATTCAAATTACTTTACTAATGGATCTAAGATAAAATACAAATTACAAAATTATCTCATAACAAAACTTAGTTGTTATATATACCCAAATCAAACTCAGAAAAGAAATCCTAATTCCTCTAAAAATTCAAACAATGATTTTGACAAATGTAAATTTTCAAATCTGTTCAAGCCTCCAATAAATTGTAAATGATCTAATATTTTGAAAATATAACTATATATGTTCTATCTGCTACGGAGACTAAGTTGTTTAAAATTACTAAATTTTGGCCATAATTTCATCCAACTAAATCTACAACATAATCTACCTAAATAACAAAAAAGAAACTGAGTCTGGAAATGCTTTTATGGCTTATTGTACTATGATTCAGAAATCAAAAGACTAGTGCCATAATCGGTGACAACCAAAGTTTACAAAAAATCTAAATATATTGTGAATGCATCGATGCATCGAAAGTAAACCAAGAAAACAAATGTAACACACTACTCTATTCATATAAATTAGACTAAAGTTGTAGATTAAACCTGAAGCAAATCGTATTCATAGAAAATAGTATTATAAAAAAATAGTATGGAAAAGGTTTGAATAAAAATATGAACAAAACACACTTACTAATCAAAACATATGAGAATGCACAGAGGTTGAAGGTGCCCCGGCCCCCTTCAAACACCGTCAAACCAGAGATAAGCACTCAAAATAATCACTAGATTCAATTAACAGTTTGCAAATGTATTACATAGTAATCACCATACTTATTCCTCATCCTTAAGAGGCCCATTTATACAAAAAAATATACATAATAATGGATTATATAAATCCCCAAAAGAATAAGAAATTCGTTCAACAACCCAGAAAACGACCAATAGAAAATATGAGAAAATCATGTTTGTTCTGGAAAGGATTTATCCATATTTTTTCATAAATTCTGAAAATTGCCCATAGATTGGGGTAAATGGGGTTGTTTATGAAGTGGATTTTTAATGGTTTCACCCAATGCTTCATAGATTTCCTAAGAATGAAGCCTGAAATTTTTTTTCTGATAAAAAAATCATTTTTTACATGATCTTTGAATTGTGAGCTGCTCACATTTGAAAGGTTCTGGGTGAGATCTGATAGGTACAAATATATCATCTAGAAAGAAAACCCATGTTTCCAAATTTATTTAAGAGACCTCAAAGTACAAGAATCAATGATTCTCATTCATAGCATTGTAGGAACAAGTGTCGGTTTGGGTGCAGGATCAGGTACCAGATTGAGTGCAAGATTGGGTACCGGATTAGTGAAAGAAATCTGCATTATAATAAAAAATCTAAACCCCAAATAATTCATTAGTAGATATAATATTTTAAATTTGTATTTACAAATGAACAAATAAAATGAAATAATGACAAGAGTATACCTTGTTATGAATTTTCTTTGAACAACCTTTAAAACCATGCAAATGATGCCTATGTAACGATACATATGAGAAAATTCATGTAAAATACTTAAATTATGGATTTGATGTATAGATAAAACATGGAAAAAATAGAGGGCCATCAATGAAATCAACTAGAATTCAATAATTACTAGAAAAAAAAATCGTATACATGGTACAACAAAAAAACTATACCTTACAAGTAAGCTAGTTTTCATTCAACCAATGGTGATGGACACAACCTATAACATATTTCAGTATTGTTGACCCTAGGAAAAGTAATAATAGAAAACAAAGGCTCATCCAAGAAATTCCTATGTAATGGGGCAAACAATAAAAAGAGGTGCCAGTTGTTGGATTAACAAGGATTATCAAAACCAAAGTGGGTTACTGGATGGGGAAACATTGAACATTATGGGTTTTGGGCCAATATATCAAGGTCAAAATACCTAGAGAAAGAGTCCAACTATACAAAGAATTGCACAAAAGGTCAACATTATGGAATAGAATTACAAACAACATCAAAACAATATATGACTTCCTTTTCTAGGAGGTAAAATTAGGTTCAACTATGGTGTCAAAGAATGATATATGGTTTGCATATTAAAATAAAAGAAGCTAGCAAAATTTAGAATGTGAAATAAGGTAACTAATCCACACATATGGCCAAGTGTGGTTTTATTCTCCTTAACAATCTACAAAAATATTCTAACAAAAGAACCATTGAGGCTGATAGGTAGGTCCATCCATGTTGTGTTAAGGGGTTGAGGGAGAGAGAGAGGGGTGGGGGTTAGGAGTAGGTGGAGGAGTAGGGGAGTGAGAGAGAGTGATAGAGGGGGTTAGTAATATTGAGGGGGAAGAGGGGGGAGAGAGAGATAGGTGAGGTGTTATGGTTTTGGGGAGGAACTTATGATGATTAGAGAGAAATGGGGGTATAGGTGAGATGTGAGGGAGTTTGAGTTTGAGAGAGAGAGACATTGGGGGGTGGTAAGCGATTAGAGGTAGAGAGAGAGTGGGAGTGTTAATGGATTAGTAATGGTTAAGGAGAGGAGGGGGAGAGAAAGAGAGGGGTGTGGGGTTTAGGTGTAGGTGGAAGGTTAGGGGAATGAGAGAGAGTGGCATAGGGGGTTAGTAAGAGTTAGGGAGAGAGAGTGGGGGGTGGGATTTAGGTGTAGGTGGAGGATTAGGGGAGTGATAGAGAGTGATAGATGGGATTAGTAAGAGTTAAGGGAAGAGGGGGGAGGGGAGAAATAAAGATACATGAATGGGGTTTCATTAGAATTAGGGTGATTAGAGAGAAAGAGGGCTATAGGTGAGGAGGGTGAGTGTTTGGGTTAGAGAGAGGGGGCGGAGAGGGAGATACATTGTGGGGTGGTAGGGGGTTAGAGCTAGAGAGAGGGGGGTGTTAATGGGTTATATATAGAGAGTGATGGTGGTCATTAAGGGGTTAGAGGTAGAGACATGGGGATTGAAAGGAGAAGGAGAGAAAAAAAGTGAGAGAAGGCGTTAGTTATGGTAGAGAGAGAGAGAGAGAGAGGTTAGTGGCAGCATTAGGCATAGGGATGTGTGCATGTGTGTGTGTGTGTGTGTGTGTGAGAGAGAGAGAGAGAGGTTAGTGGTAGAGAGAGGCATAGTGATGTGTTTGTGTGTGAATGTATGTGTGAGTGTGTGTGTGTGAGAGAGAAAGAGAGAGAGAACCAAGAGGTGGTGGTGTTTTAGGCGGTCATGGGAGAGAGAGAGGGGTGGTGGTTAGGTTTAGGTGGATTAGGGGAGTGAGGGAGAGTGAGAGAAATAAAAATATTGAGAGAAATTTATGGGTGTGTTTTCATGGTAGGGGGAGGATGAGGTTAGGGGAAGAGAGAGAGAGGGGTTCTTTTGTATGGATTGGATGAAAGATATAGTAGTGGGGGTATGAATAACGATGGGAGGATATTGGTTTAGGGATAATTAATGCAGTAAGAGAGAGGAGGAAAGGGGTGAGAGAGATGGTTTGGGGGAGAGACATGGATAGGTGGAGGAGTACAAGAGAGAGAGAGAGAGTCAGAAACATATCAATATAGGTTGGAATTGATGGCAATTGAAGAATCCTGCAGAGAAGAAATCCTACTTGTTGAAGATGAAGGATTCAGTGGTTTCAAAATAGAGGAGTCACGTAGAGAGTTCAATTAGGGATTGACGAATAAAGCAGATTGATGGTTTAGAAGGTAAATCTACAACTGTAGTTAAGATCCACAAGGAAATTTTACATAGGTGTAAAGTTCCGCATTAGTTCATAAATGAACGGTCAAGAAAATTCCCACATGAAATTCGATGGTTGAGGATAAGTTACGCATAATATAGGAAGAAAGGTTGAAGTTTTGCAGTTAATCGAAATCAGATGGCTGAGAATCAGTCTGCAACAAGACTCGATGATTGAGGATCAGTTTCACATAAGATAAGAAGAAAGGTTAAAGTTCAGCAAAGATCTGAGATCCAACACCTGAGAAGTGATCCGCTAAAGCAGATCAACGGTTCATATGGAAGAAAGAGGAAGGTGAAGAACCGTGAAGGTAGAAAGCAGAAGGAAGAAAGAGGAAGGCGAAGAACCGTGAAAAGACTTTGGGAAATGTCACATTTCCACTACCCGAAGTCTGGAAGGCAGAAAACGAAAGGAGAAGAACCACGAAAAGACCTTGGGAAATGTCACATTTCCGCTACCTAAATTCCGGAAGGTGGGAAGCGGAAGGCAGAGAACCATGAAAATACCTTGGGAAATGTCACATTTCCTCTACCTGAAGTTTGGAAGGAGGAAAGTGGAAGGCATAGAACCGCAATTTTGTTTTGGGAAATGTCACATTTTTCTACCCGAAGTCCAAAAGACGGAAATAAAAAAGTGGAAATATTGAAATGAATTTTGGGAAAATTCACATTTATGATGTCCGATTTCCACCTCAGATCGATGGTTATGAAAATTTTGAAGGAGATCGACTGTGTGGAATGGTTGAGGCAGAAATCTAAGTGCAGAAAGACCATCTATAGGACAGAAAGTGAAAGAATCAAAAAAATGTTAACAGAGTCACGGAAATGGATTCTAGGCTGCGAAAAAGATGAAAGCGTGTGTCTGGTGCAAAGGCACGATGAAAGAGTACAATGGTTGAAGGTCAGATGATGAATGGATGTGTCTAGATCCAATAGTCACGATCCAAGAGTAAATTATTTAAGCAACGATTTAACATGAAAACAAATTTCTTTGTGTCTAGATCCAAGGAGACAAAGACCAAATGACTATGTCACCAATGTTCTAATCTATGTGCATGGTTCATTGCATTTAAGGGTGGAAGGGTGGTGATAGGATAGTTTGGTTCCTGTAAAGGGAGTAGGTGTTCCTTGTGAGTTGTAGCTGACTAAATAGGGGGGTCATTTCCTCTTATGAGTTGGTGTTGGTGAATAAGGGTGTGGGTGCATCCTACTCAGTTGGTGTTGATCTAAAATAAGAGACATATTCTTCTATTGTATATTGTAAAAGAAAATTTTTGGAAATAACAGGAAAGTGTTGGTGGTTTACCTTATTAGGGTTCCACGATAAATTGTTGTGTTCAATTTTTTTTCACATTTGAAAAAATTGTTTAAATTTTAGTCTCTGATTCACCCCCCCCCCCCCCCCCCCTCCTCTTAGAGACAGGATCTGATTTAACAATTGGTATCAGATCCAAGTTCCTTCACCACAGTTTAACCACTGAAGTAATATCCATTTAAAACCATTATGGATCCATGGATGAAGATGTCAATAATAGTTCCCATATTTTATGGTGAGGACTTTGTTTTCTGGAAGATTAGAATGAAAACTTATATGGTGTCCATTGGTCTATAAGTTTGGGAGTTAGTTGAAGAAGGATATGATGTTCCAAAAACTACTCCCACCTAAGTACAAGACATGCAGAAATATTGGGAACATGCAAAAGCCTTAAATACATTACAAGTTGGAGTGATTAAAAAGTTTCTTGCAAAAGTATTATCTTGTACAAGTGCGAAACAAATCTGTGACAAATTGGAAACGTTATATGCACGAGATTCCAAATTTAAAACAACAAAACTTCAATCCATCATAGTTCGGTATGAAGGTCTAAAAATGAAGGATAATGAAACTATTTCAGAGTACTTCGAAAAAATTGACAATATTGTCACTACAATCATAGGTTTAGGACCAGTAATAGCAGATGATGAGATAGTGCAAAAAATATTAAGAATGCTTCCTATGGAATATAATCCCAAAGTATCCACCCTTGAAGATCAAGAGAACTTAGGATAACTTACCATGGATGACCTGTATGGAATTCTTACAGCCTCTGAACTAAGACTAGGAATTGATAATACTTGAAAAGGAGAAGCAACCTTCAAAGTGACCAAGAAAATAAAAAATTAAAAGCAAAAAACTCAAACCAACCATTATGAAGAATATGAAGTGGATGAAGCCAATTTTATTAAAAAACTTCAAAAACGATCAAGAAAGTACAAACGAAAGCTGCCCTTCAAATGTTTTAATTGTGGAAAAATTGGGTAATTTCAAGCCAAGTGTCCTCATCCAAAATAAGACTTTGAGGATGAAAATGACAAAAATAAACAATACAAGAAAAAATTAAAATTCCACTATAAGAAAAAGTACCAAGGAAAAAATAAATTCTACGCAAAAGAAGAAGAGGACACCAGTTCATGTGAGGTTAGTGACAATGATGATGAAGTTATTTTTTTGGGTATTAAAGAGTCTAATGAAATAGAAGAAAATGAACATAAGGAAGATCCAGAAAATGAAGCAGAGGCTAATATAGAAGAAGAACTACTCATTTCTTTGGATGGATTAAAAGGATACAAAAATAAATATAGATAGCTGAAAAGTTTTGTAGTTGAACAATAGGAAGAGCATGAACAGAAAGAAAACGAGATGAAGAAAATCACAAGCAATCTAAAACACCAAATTCAAGATGAAAATAGGATAGAATAAATTCTATAAAAATAAATTAAGGAAAAACAAACTAATCTGTGAAAGAATGGAGGAAGAGTTAGCTCATTTAGGAAAAGAGCTTGATGCAAAATTTATTCAAAACAAATATGAAAATAATTCTAAAATTTTAGATGAGATTATAACCACACAAAGAAACCCAAGTAACAAAAATGGAATAGGTTATTCTCAAGAAGAAAATCAAGTTAGCCCAAAATCTTATGCACCTTCTCTTCTAAGTACATTCAAGAAGAAAGAGGAAGAAAAGACAAGGAATGCTCAGAACTCTAGAAGATCATTCCACCCATCAAGAAAGGATTCAAGTCAATTCCAAAGAAGGTTTATCAAAAAAAGTATCCTCACATTTTCCTTGGTTATTGTTTTGCATGATCTAAATTTGGACACAAAGATATGAATTGTAGAGCATATGAGATAAAAAGATTGAACGTTAAAGGATATAACTTCAAATACAATCAGACAGTTAGTCAAGCTAAAAGCAGAAATTATAACCCATTTATACCTCTACAAGAAAGGGACCTAGAATGCTTCAATTGTCATAACTATGGACATAAAGAAAGAAATTGCAAGTTAATGGAAATCTCAGAAATACCAAATGATATTAATGATTAAAAGAGACTATGGAAAGAAAGAACATCAAAAGAGGAATGTCATATTTCCTTGAGAACGCAAGATAAAGGAGATCTCTGGTATGTTGAAAGTGGATGTTCAAAACATATGACATGAGATAAGAACAAGTTTTCAAACATAAGAAAAAAAAGGGTAAAGTCACATTTGGGCACAATTCTTCAGGTAATATTATTGGGAAAGGCACCATGAATATAGGAAAAGATAAAGCCAAAAATGTGTTACTTGTAGAAAATATGAAACCTAGTCTATTAAGTGTCATCCAAACCTATGATTAGGGGCACATTTGAATTTTTTATTCTTACGAATGTGAGATAAGTTGGAAGAACTCAGGAAAATTAGTTGGTATTGCTTCTAGAACTCCTGAAAATGTATGCATACTAAATACGAGACAGTTTGAGAAATGTCATATGAATTTAGTGAATGAAATTTGGCTATGGCATAGAAGGTTGGGGCACATTAACTTTGATAATCTAGTAAGGGTTATCAATATTGGGGCAGTAAGAAACTTACCAAATATCACAAATCCTTCAAATCCTATGTGTAGGCATTGTCAGTTAGTGAAGAAAACTAGAGTAAGGTTCAAAACAAAAGAACACTCAACCTCAAAACCCTTAGAGATGGTTCACACTGATATTTGTGGACCTACAAGGACCAAAAGTATGCAAGGAGATTCTTATTTTATGTTTTTCATTGATGATTTTACTACAATGGTGTGGGTATTTTTCCCCAAATAAAAATCAAAACCATTTGGCAAGTTCAAAGATTTTAAAACTCTTGTTGAGAATGAAAAAGAAGAAAAAATCAAATGTCTTAGATCAGACAATGGTGGTGAATTTACCTCAAAAGAGTTTGATATCTTCTATGAAACTCATGAAATTAAGAGACAATTTTCTGCTTCCAGAACAACTCAACAAAATGGGGTTGTTGAGAGGAGGAATATAAAATTCCAGGAGGCTACAATGACCATCCTTAATGAAGAAAAATTGTCTGATGGATACCGGAGGGAATCCATAAGCACAACATTATACATTTTAAATAGAGGTCAGCTCAGGAAAAATAATAATAGAACTCCTTATGAATTATGGTTTGGAATAGCTCCTTCTATAAAATATTTTAAGGTTTTTGGAAGTAACTGTTACATCAAAAGACATGATGAGAATCTTGGAAAATTTGATGCTAGATCTAATGAAGGTATATTTATTGGATATTCCTCTTCCAAAAAGGCATACAGATGCTACAATTTTAGATTACATAAGATTGTTGAGAGTGTTGATGTTAAGGTGGATGATTTAAAAACAAATAAGTTCAAACATCAAGAGAATATACTCGATAGTGAAAGCAAGGATGATGGTGAGCTAGTTGGTACACAAACATATGTAGAAAAAAAAGAAGATATACAAGAAGATGAAATAGATACCGAAGAAGAAGAGGATGATACTCAAGAAGAAGAAGAAGGATCTCCTAGAAGAGACACAAAGACACCCTCCAGAATAGTCCAAAAGAATCATCATGAAGACCAAATCATTGGAGATAAAAAAATGGAGGAGTACAAACAAGAAGACAATTGGTGTATCAAAGAGAGATAGCACTGTTGTCATATATTCATCCCATATCAATAAAATAAGCATGAAAAGATGAAATATGGTTCAAAGATATGAATGAAGAATTAGACCAAATAGCAAAAAATAAAACTTGGGAATTCGTTCCAAGACCACAAAATAAGAATGTCATTGGAACTAAATGGGTGTTCAAAAACAAAGTAAATGAAAATGGACAAGTAATCAAGAACAAAGCCATATTGGTATGCAAAGGGTATGCTCAGGTTGAAGGAGTAGATTTTGAAGAAACTTTTTCTCCTGTGGCCAGACTGGAGGCAATTAGGATGTTCTTAGCATTTTCCAGCTACAAAAAATCAAAAATATATCAAATGGATGTCAACTTGGAATTTCTCAATGGACACTTAGGAGCGGAAGTCTACATTGAGTAACCAGAAGGGTTTTAATTAACTAACAAAGGATGTTATGTTTGTAAACTTAAGAAATCCCTCTATGGGTTAAAACAGGCACCAAGAGCATGTTATGCAAGACTTGATTCTCACTTACAAGTACAAGGCTTCAAAAGAGGTTCAACAGATAGTAATATTTACTGTAAAATTATTTGTGCTTACATGATTATTGTGGAAGTATATGTTGATGATATCATGTTTGGGAGTGATGATGAAGAAATGAGTAAAGAATTTGCTAGTAGGATGTAGCAAGAATTTGAAATGTCCTTGCTTGGTGAACTTAATTTATTTGTAGGATTTCAAATAGTTCAGTCTAAAAAGGGAATATTTATTCATCAATCCAAATATGTTAAAGATATGCTAAAAAAATCCAGTTTGAAGATTGAAAACCTGTTTGTACACCTATGACAACTGGATGCAAACTAAGCAAGGAAGATGAGTCCAAGGAAGTAGATCCAAAACACTGTAGATCAATGATTGGGAGTTTTCTTTATGTAACATCCTCAAGACTTGATGTCAAACAAGTTGTTGGTATGGTAGCTAGATTTCAAGCTGGACCAAAAGAAATCCATGTTTAGGTTGTGAAAATAATTTTTAGGTATTTGAAAGGAACCATAGATCTTGGATTGTGGTATCCTAGCAAGAATTCATTTTCTGTAAAAGCCTACTCAGATGCAAATTGGGTAGGTTGTGTAGATGAAAGAAAGAGTATAAGTGGAGGATCATTTTTCTTAGGAGAATCATTGGTATCCTAGACAAGCAAGAAACAAAATTCAATTTCTCTGTCTACTACTGAAGCTGAGTATATTGCAGCAGCTGAATGTTGCATACAAGTGGAATGGATGAAACAAACTCTACAAGACATTAAAGTAGTGTTTGAAGAACCCACGATTATCTAATTTGATAATATAAGTGCTATAAGCCTCCCCAAGAATCTTGTCCAGCACTCCAAAGCAAAACACATTCCAATAAAATATCACTATCTAAGAGATCAGGCTAAAAAGAACACCATCAAATTGGAATATATCCCAACTCAAGAACAAATTGCAGACATCTCCACTAAACCCTTGAACAGAGATGTATTTGAATATCTCAAACAATGACTGGAAGTGGTTTCTCTTCCAAACAAGTCTCTCAAAAGACAGTGATCAAAGTCAGGGGGAGTCATTTAACCCTTTGATGGAAAAAGGAGAGAAAGTCAAGGAGTCACATACTCAGGGGGAGTAAAATTTGGACTCAATAATGGAGCTGGAAGGAAGGTTATTCTTTGTCATTGGTGTGAAAGGGGGAGAAGGCTTAGGTTTTTCCATCAATACCAAAGGGGGAGATTGTTGGGAAAATAAAAATATAGGTTGGCATTGATGGGAATTGAAGAAGCCTGCAGAGAAGAAATCCTACGTGTTGAAGATGAAGGAGCCAGTGGTTTGAAAACAGAGGGGTCGCATAGAGGGCTCAATCAGGGATTGACGGCTAAAGTAGATTGATGGTTTAGAAGGTAAATCTACAACTCTAACTAAGTTCTACAAGGAAATCATGCGTAGGAGTAAAGTTCCATATTAGTTCATAAATGAACGGTCAGGAAACTTCCCACACGAAATCCGACGGTTGAGGATCAATTCCACATAAGATAAGTGGAAAGGTTGGAGTTCCACAATTAATAAAAATTGGGTGACTGAGAATCAGTCTGCAACAAGATACAATGGTTGAGGATCAATTTCTCATAACATAGGAGGAAAGGTTGAAGTTCAGCAAATATCTGAGATCCAATGGCTGAGAAGTGATCCTCTAAAACAGATCAATGGTTCAGATGGAAAGTGGAAGGAGGAGAGCCATGAAAATACCTTAGGAAATGTCACATTTCCACTACCCAAAGTTCAAAAGGTAGAAAGCGGAAAGTGGAGAACCATGGAAAGCCCATGGGAAATCTCACATTTCCACTACCTAAAGTATGGAAGGCAGAAACCAGAAGGTGGGGAACCACAAAAAGACCTTGGGAAATGTCACATTTCCACTACCCAAAGTCCAGAAGGCGGAAATAGGAAGGAAAAGAACCACAAAAAAACTTTGGGAAATGTCACATTTCCATTACCCAAAGTTCAGAAGGTGGAAAGTGGAAAGCAGAAATCTTGAAATGACTTTTGGGGAAAGTCACATTTACGATATCTAATTTCCACCTCAGATTGACGATTACAAAAATTTTGAAGGAAATCGACAGTGCAGACTGGTTGAGGAAAAAATCCAAGTGCGAAAAGATAATCTATAGGATCGAAAGCATGGAAGCATCAGAAAAATGTTAATAGAGTCCTAGAAATGGATTCTAGGATGCAAAAAAGATGAAAGGGTGTGTTTGGTGCAAAGGCACGATGAAAGAGTGTGATGGATGAAGGTCATATGATGAATGGATGTGTTTGTAGCCAACAGTCACAATCCAAGAGCCAAGTATTTAAGCAAAGATTTAACATGAAAATAAATTGTCTTTGTGTCCATATCCAAGGAGATGAAGACCAAATGACCGTGTCACTGATTTTCTAATCGGTGTGCATGGTTCATCACATTTAAGGGTGGAAGGGTGTTGTTAGGGTAGGTTGGTGCCTACAAAGGGAGTAGGTGCCCCTTGTCAGTTGCAGATGACTAAATAGGGGGCTCTTTTCCTCCTACCAGTCGGTACTGGTGAATAAGGGTGTGGAGGCATCCTGATTAGTTGGTGTTGATCTAAAAGAAGAGACATCTTCTTCTATTATATATTGTAAAAACAAAATTTTGCAGATAATAGGAAAGTGTTGGTGGTTTACCTTATTAGGGTTCCATGATAAATTACTGTGTCCAAAATTAGTTTTACATTTGTAAAAATTGTTTAAATTTTAGTCTTTGATTCACTCCCCCCTCTCAAAGATAGGACCTAATTTAACACACACACACACACTCGGTTAGCAAGAGTTAGGGGGAGGAGGGGATTGAGCAGTAGAGGAGGAAAGGTTTAAGGGACAAGTAGGAGGGGGAGGATGTCTAGAAAATTAGGAGTGTTGGAATTTATTAAACCCACTCATAACTTAGGATAACATAATTAATCATTATTTGATTAATTATTCACCCACTAGCTTAATTAGTTGGCATCCACTTGCACCTTAAAGTCAATACATGCATATAAATCCTAGGAATGCTTTATTTCTGATTTTGGGTTGATCTTGACCACCTTTTGACCATATAGAATTAGTATACAACACTTTATAGCAGATTCTGTTTTTCCTGTTTTTCTGTAGATAAGGTAAAGCTAGTAAAACTAGGGAACTAGGTCCTTTTTTTTCCAACCCATCCTTCATGAATTTTCCTCCATTTTATAGGATTAGCATTTTTTTACCATCTCCTTAACAAATCACTCATGATTTTTCCAATTCGTGAGGTCCTTGATATATTTGGGAAGTGATTTAGCCACCTATGGGGGTTTGCTATATTTTGGTAAGTCAGCCTTTTTGAGCTTAATGAGTTTTCTCCATACAACTCGATTTTTTTATGATGGATGTACTATTTATGTACAATATTATTCATCATTATTCAATGAAAGAATACACACCAAAATTCATCTCTTCATTCATGTGATTAAGTCTCTTTTCTTCTCTCTATTTTTCCTGTGTATGCTTGTGAGAATTCTTAGTTGCAAGATCTATTTCATGTGCTTCTTCTTAGAATCATTGCTCATAACATTGATATATTATTTATACATGGTATCATAGATACAAGGAGCACAACCTTGCAAGCTTCTACATGGTATAAGAGCAGCAAGGTTGATCAAGTTCTACGGAGTTGAGGAGTGCATCCAGTCTCCAATCCCTCTCTGAAGAAGAGCTTGTCTAGCTTACAATATTTTCTCCTAGTTTTGTTTTGTAGGTTGCAGCGAGTATATTTTATAGCATATCAAAAACTTCAATATGGATTCAAAAGTTCCTCTACTATCTCCTTTCAACTATCATGATTGGAAGCCCAAGATGAGCGCAAACTCGAAGAGGCAATTTCTCTTTGATGTCTCCATTGGTGCATTGAGCGAACCTGAGTCTTTTGAAGAGAAGATTGATTGGATAAATAATTGTGATAGGGATTATGGAATTATATGTTTTGGAATGTCTCCAAATATACATCATCTCATAGATTCTGCTGAGTATCCATTTGAGATTTGGATGAATTTGGACAAAGCTTTTGGTTTGCAAGAAATAGAAGATGAAGCATGGAGAGAACCCAACATCTCCTCTTTCTCTCTCTCTCAATATTTCTTTGCCTCTACATTATATGATGAATCTTATCATGATAAATAATTTTCTCATACAGTTCATGTTATTTCTACCCTCTTTGATTCGAATTCTTCCTCCTTCAATCAAGAAGCAAATATTGAAGAGCCATCTTTTTCTGTGTCTCTTGAAGGTGATTTTTCTTCTTGTGATACTAATGATGAAAATTGAGTAACATATGGATATGATGGTGATATTTATGTTGATACTATAATTCATTCATTTTTCTCTAAATATCCTATCTTAGATTATGAGATCTATGTGCCAGATCCTTCACACTTTGTGCATACCTCGCTCATTGATGGTGCGCAACCCAGTGACTTCCAGGATGTTTGCTTAGCCAAATCAAGCCTTATTTTTGTCATAACACTTACCTTACTTGATATAATGTTATTCATAATATCCTCCCTTTTTATTGGCATCAATACTCAGAACCTCCTTGAAGATTGTGAACATCTCATTCTTTCCTCCTTTCATACAAAGGATTCATTACCAATGTATTCCCACGAGTCTACTAATATGATTATATGTGATCCTTTGGATTCTGATTTAGAATCATATTTTCAGGTTGATACACATATAATACCACCATCCATACCATATACCATACCTCTGAATAATCCTAAGACTATACAAATCCCAAGTTCACTAGTTGATTCTTCATTGGTCTCTTATGCAGTGATATTTATCTTACATGGTTTGAAGTCTTTCCTATATTTTAGTGGATGGTTATCCATGACCTTAGTAATATTTTGACTGATATTAAAAATGTTTGGATCTATTCTAAATACTTATGGTTCATATCTTATGCCCATCCATCATTCATATTTTTACACCTATCAGTTTTCCCCAGTTGCTCATAGTTTTCCTATTCTAGCCCTATATCCTCATGGATCCATTGAAGCATTTGTACATTCTATTACATATGCTAATATTTATGATATATGAGAGTTTTATCAGCCTCATATCAGATCTGGAAAGGTGCAACACCAGATTCAAATATTGACATGTGATTCATATCACAATTTTGCATCTATTCAGGGAATTGGGTGTTAAATAAATTGTCTTAATTTTTGTACTCTTTGGAAAGGAGTATGCACATATCTCTTTTCCATTTCATATTATGTTTTCATATCATAGTTTGACAACATAAATAAGCATTCATATAATGCTCCTACTTCACCAATTGATGAAATACAAGGAGTCTCTCCTCTTCCTTCTTGTAGGTTCTACACTCTAGCGCATGATCATGGAGTTCATGATTTCTTCAGCAAGTCCTTCATCCAAAAGTAGTTCATTCAGCTCATTAAAGTGAATATGAAGATATGTTGAAGAAATATTTCAAATTTGTGAGTTCTCCTATCTTGAGGGAGTATTTTCCCCATGTGCTTTTGGCTCTTTCTCTACTTTTGTGGACATAATAATTGTTAAAGGGTGACCATAGCCTTGTTGCTGGGCCCTATATGCATCCATGTTTTTTGTCATACCATAATAAATTCAGACTTAAAGGGGGATGTTGGATATATTAAACCCACTCATAACTTAGGAGAAAATAACTAATCATTATTTGATTCATTATTCACCGACCAGCTTAATTAGTTGGCATCCACTTGCACCTTAAATTCAATGCATGCCATCTATATCCTAGGAATGCTTTATTTCTGATTATGGGTTGATATTGAACACCTTTTGACCACTAGAATTAGTATATAACACTTTACAATATATTTTTCTTTATTCTACTTTTCCTGCTTTTCTGTGGATAAGGTAAAACTAGTCAAACTAGGAAACTGGGTCCTTTTGTTGCCAACCCATCCTTCATAAATTTTCCTCCAGTTTCTAGGATTAGCATTTTTTTCCATCTCCTTGACAAATCACTCATAATTTTTCCAATTCGTGAGGTGCTTGATAGATTTGGGAAGTGCTTTATCAACCTATGTGGGTTTGTTATATTTTGGTAAGTTAGCCTTTTTGAGCTTTATGAGTTGTCTCCATACAAGTCAATTTTCCTATGAGGGATGTACTATTTATGTACACTATTATTCATGATTATTCAATGAAAGGATACACACCAATATTCATCTCTTCATTCATGTGATTCAATCTCTCTTCTTCTCTCTATTTTTCATGTGCATGCTTGTGAGAATTCTTAGTAGCAAGATCTATTTCATGTGCTTCTTCTTAGTATCATTTCTCATAACATTAATCTATTATTTCTAGAAGGAGGGCGGTGTGTTAGTGGGTTGGAGGGGTGTCAGGGGTGTTAGGGGTTGAGAAGGGGATGTAATATATGGTTGTGGGGGTATTTGGGAGTTAGAGGGGGAGTATATTAGGGAATTTGGGGAGTAGTATCATTTTTGTTCACTAAAGCATGCACGTTTTTTGTATTGCAAAAAACATGCATGTTTTGTTATTCTAAAATGTGTACGCATTTAGTTTTGGTGGGAAGAAAATTGAATTTGAATTTAATTTTTGTAGCACTAAACCTGAACCTCCACACATCCTGCTTTGTGCTCTTTTTTCCTTTGTGTATACTTCATATTTTTATTTGGATTTACGAAGCCTACAGCATGGAATGTGTTAAACCATGGCTAGTTGAGTACTACATCTAGTTTTTTAGTATGCCTATTGTTAGCACCGGAAATGAGCCCAAAGGTTGTGGAAGGCCCGCTCCCAGGTAACAGTAGAACCACTTTAGAAGAGAGACCTGGCCTTCTCCGAGAGGGATCTCTCAACAAATGTCAACAATGCCAGATTAATATACACAAATGAAACTATAAATTGTTTGTAAAATTGGTTGAAACAAAACACAGCACCATTGGGTGATGGAGTCAAGATATATAGTAGGAATAATCAGAACTTAATTCAAGCGATTTCAACACAGGGGCAAGGTAACCACTCAATTACAATCAATTTATAATTGTCTGGTGCCAAAGTAGGAACATGAAAAGACCATCAACACAGAGCATCGCAAAAAATTAATTCTGTATCAACTTTAGAAGAAAAATTTTGTGAATACTTGAAACAACAAACAGAGCATAGCAAGTATGAATTTTGAGCTATTATACCCTAAGTCTCAGATATGAAAGAAAACAAAATGGGAGAGATAAACTGGAAAAACATTCACATAAGAAAGGAAATAATAGACTGTAAGTGTGAACGACACATGAATCCCTGTATGAAAATGTCGACCTCGGCTCTACAATTATATTAAAATTCTCTTGAAAAACACACACAGCAAGATTACAATGGTTTCAACCCCTTCTCCTTATTCAGGAGGTATATTTATAGTATTTGGTTTTCCTAGACCGACATCTGGGAATCAAAATTTGTTACAATTAGAAGGACATCCTTTAACAACCTCTTAGGTGGCACATTGGCTGTTACTGCACGAAACGGCCAGACAATGAAATGTGAAACACGGGATGAAATATGCACGAGAGCATCCCCTACTCCCAACTAGCGGGTGATGACTGTACAAAGCTCTTAGAAAAGCGACCATTGGGAAGGGCATGCAACGTAGAGAAAAGTTCCCCCGTACCATCATTGTCACTTCTACAAGTGTGCTTTGAGTTTGGGTGACCCATATTGTTGGATGACTCTCCATAAATAGGGATCGGGCATGGTCGTAGCCATCATGTCATATGCTCGCTCTTGGAGCTCCATCTTTTCTGGGTATGAAATCTTGGGGACTTTGGAGCATGTGGCTTTAAAATCAAACAATAACTCAAAATCACTAGCCAATTTATCAAAAATGACCTTCCCTAACAACACTTCTTGCATATCTCCAAATTTGCTATAGTCCAATCGGTAGTGCACTAGGCACTCCTGATAATCCTTCTGAGACATTAAAGGACCCTTTTCTTCTCAGAAAAAGGGGATCCCTTTGCTTACCATTGGTCTGAATAACTTGACGACTTCTCAAACTTTGTGCTCAGTAACTTCTATTTTGGCCCGTACCGTCTCCATCATCATGTGCTTAGCCACTATCTTTCTAGCTCCAGAGACAACATCGACCCTGTTTTGAATACCATATCTGCTAGTGGACCCATCTAACATAGAGCTCAGGAAGGTTGTGGCATTTTCTGCGGTCACCAAGGGCCTTTTGTTCACTTTTGCCAATACTATCTGGGCCTGTTTCTTGTCTTCTCTCATAGAAATTTCTTGAACTTCAATAATATCTAGGTAGGGATGGAATTTATCAGCTTCCATGATGATTTGATCCCAGATCAGATGCCTAGTGCCTTGCAAGGCATCAATTTAGCATTTTGTTGAGCCAGTTCTTGGCATTTCTCCTCTACCTTTTCTCTTCCTCGTTCCTCTTTGACTCTTTCCTTTTCCAGTTCCTCAACCTGCTATTTCAGTTTAATGAGCTTGGTATCCTTTAAGCCTATCTGGGACATTGCTTTGGAGAGGGAGCTAGCATCTATCTCTTCAGCCATACCTTTGGACTGAATTGTATTCTTTGTGCTTCTGCTTTGAAGCGCATTTTCCTTCATTGCTAATATGGTTTTCAATTATGCCTCGCTATTCTTCCAAAGCTAGATATATGCTTCCCACTGTCTCCCCTTTTCTTCAAGCTTCGATAGCTTAGCCTTGCAGTCAGTAAGCTCAGAGTTCAATACCTCTTTTTCCCTTTTGAAGTCATCCAATTCATCCGCTTGAGTGAGCTGGGTGCCAGGGATTTTTAACTTCCTTTTCAAGGTCTGTATCTCCTTCTCTTTTCCATCAAGCAATTTATGAGCCAAACTCCCTTTGTGAACAGGTCCTTCTATTTGCATAGATTCCTTTTGTAAGTTGTTGATTTCAGCTTTGAGTGCTTTATTCTCCACTCTCGCCTTTCTTAAAAGATTTGAAGTTTTCTCCCTATTATCCTCTAGCTTAGACATCTGTATGGTAGCCTTAAGTAGTTTGGTATTCAGTATATCCCCTGTCTCCTTGTTCATGTGTATGATGTCAGTAGTGGGAACCTTTGACAGGTTCACACTGACCTCGGACATCTTGTTTCCCATTTCCAAGGCTAAGATAAGGGTATCGGTGGCATGATCCCTTATAGTTTTCAGTGCCACATTAGGTTGAGGTAACCATGAGGCTTCGTTGTATAGTTCTGCTATCTCCTAGAAGGTTTTATCATCCCTCTCTCGGTAAGACCTTAGCCATTATTCTTTGGATGCATGCTTGTTCGGAGTCTATCCGGAAAATACATACTCTTGTATTTGCAATTTGACTACCTTAGGCTCTTCCTGTCACTGTTCTTTTATTAAATTCTTTTTCTTTTCCTACCCCCTTTTGACCTGCACCAATCGTTGTCCCGATTTCACCTTCTGTTTCTTGGGCATGCTGACAGTGTCCATGGGCTTTGGATCCCCTCTTTTTATTGAACTTGCTGAATAGCTAACCAATGATGAGCATCCCCCTGCAATCACAACTATTGTAGCCAAATATCTTTAGGGAGAAACTACCCCCAATAGCTGTGAGCCAGTGTCCTATTCTACACTGGTATCCATTGGGGCAGGATTAGGGAAATCATCCCAATTCGCTGCTTCTCTAAGTCCAGGTATCTCAATGTGCTCAAAGGGATTGCATTTGTGAGCTTTCCTTCTTTTGGAAATCACCTGGTGAGGATCATAATTTATTGCTTGTCCTGGGAAAAACTCCATGCGTCTAAGCAAGTTGGTGACCAGGGGAAAAGCAGCCCTACTTCTAACTGTCTATGGTTTTAATTCCTATGGAAAAATCAAACTTGAACTTTTCTTAAAGTTTAAGAAGTATTCTTCTTCGACAATGAGTTTCTACCGAATTAATTCCAGAGAGAAAACCCTGGGGGTTAGAAAAGCTGGCAGGATGTAGGGTGGATGTACAAAGCCATACAACCTTATGGTCATTCCAAACTCTATGAGGAACTAGTCCCCTATCTTCTTGCTATTTTATGGTTGCAACATTTTCCTCATCTCAGGAAACACCCTAGGTAGCCTTTCCTGAAATAAGGGTTCATATATTTTGGCCATCAACTGATTCATGAATTTACACTAATCCGTAGCCATATCAGCAGTGATTACCAATTCTGGTACTTGTAGGTCCTCCTCGTTATAGGTTATGAACATCCTCAACAAAAAGGACTGGAATCTGAACATTATAGTGTCATGGAAGTTTGTTAACTGAGAATGGATGTTCTTGGCCAGGAACTCATCAAATTTAACACAACAAGACTAACCGGATTGTCCAGGCAATTCAGGTTCAGCCGGACAAGTACTTAAGACAAACAAAAGACTCAGCAATGACTCTAGGATGTACGCATCAGTATCTAAACCTAGGAACTGACTGGCCAGGGATATACACCACTAAGTTTCTTCATTGAATTGGGTAAGGTCAATAGGGTAAGATAGGTCGATGGGTTCTCCACTGGGTTTAGAACAAGCCTTCAGGAAGGTTTCTTTACTTTTTTCAGTAGACTCTCTAAAACAATGTGCAATGTCTTCTTCTCGGTAGTCTTGGTATACATGGGTGAATTCATCTAGGATATCCAAGGCTTTGCGTATGATAGAAGCTTGAATTGGGAAAAGGATTTTAGACTTAGACTTAATCATAATAACGCCTTCAATGATAGAGAAATTATTTGCACATCATTCGACAAATTTAGGGCAATGGGGGGTTTGGTCGACAAAGAAGAAGTGGAAGAAAGATTTAAAAACACCGCAGGTATCTCTACCTTGGTTCTTAAGAGCTTCCAATTTTCCTCTGGCAGTTTCAATAGCTTCTCCCACCAGGATGGTATCAAAAATCTCAACATTTTTTTCCAATAGGCTCTCTTCTGTCCTCTGACCTGTGGCCTTAGGATCTACATCATCTCTCACTCCTACCACTCCTATTTCATCCATTTTCAAATAACACTAAGGAGGTATCAAGGGCTTACCTTGTTCTGTAGTACAGTCTCCTAGCGGGTCTGGGCTAGCGCTCTGGATGTGGTTGGATATTCAATGGCTTCGAGGTTTCAGAAAAGACAAATATTTGCAACTTCGTGTGGGCCTTCTTTATATCTTTTCACCCAATCATAACCTTCGCGCATTTATTAGGCAGTTTGCACTGTAGATTTTACTCTTCATGACCTAAACTGTAGATATGTGGGGTTCTTTATGCCATGTCTTTCCTTACCTAGCGTGTGCATATCCCAACCATTGATCGAGACCAACTTCCTTCACAACCGTCGATCCGGATAGACCCCAACATTCTTTGTGAAGCGAGGTCCTTTTTTCCTTCGTGCTACTCTAGATGGTGAAATAAACTATGACCGTCGATCTTCCTCCGATATCATATGCACCATCGATCAAAACGACCCATACCACTTTTCGCAATGCTGAATTACTACTTTTGTCCTCGCTAGTTTGGGATGGGAAATCGTTCCCAACCGCAGATCTTCTTGGGTCCCAATCTCGATCGTTGGATGCATCCATTCTTTAAACTATTTCGCAAACCTAAAAAAGCGGCTTGGGTTGGACATGTTCGCCATGTGGAATGGTTTGGCGCCATTGATCTACCCTCTGATCATCCTCAGCCTTCGATCATGACTGCCCTTTAACGCCTCCAATGCACCCAATTCTTTATTCTTAGCCTCGTTTACTCAATCCACAGACTATCTCGCTCGCTTTCGACATTCACCACCAAGGCTTACCCCAAGGTTGAGCACTATCTTGTGTGTGCCATCAACTCTTTCTGTGAATACTATGATGCCTTCTCAACACTTCTCGATGGGGCTGAAGGACGCGAGTATCACTTATGCCCAAAATTTAACAAAGTGTTAACAACTGGCTCCATGAGGGATTCTATCCTCCCAGTGAGGTAGCAAATAACCCCCAGACTAGTCGCCTCATCCATTGAGAACCTCCTATTATTTTATAGCCTGAAATAAAAACAAACTTTGATAGAATGGTTACCTCTTTTGATCTTAGGGCCTTCTCCACGGGCTTCAAATCTTCTGATTCACCATCCGTACTGATTAAAACATAAGACATATTTACACTTTGATACATGGACCTAATTCCCTTTATTCCAAGTAGTGCTTCAGGAACCTCCCATTCACCGTGCCTCCTTCATACTACGACCCATTTGGATAGTGAAAAATGAAGGTGTTGTCTCCTCTATGCACTGCAATGAGATAAGGGCCTAACCACAAATGGTCAAATTTTTCGTGCTTCCCTTTGTCTTCGTGAGGGGACATCCCATTTCAACACCAAGTCATCAACCTGGAAAATATCTTCTTTTACTCTCCTGTCGAAGGTATTCTTCATTTTCTCTTGGTGTATCTGGACTTTATCATAAGCCTTGTCCCTTACTTCATTAAGCTCAATGATATGGTTAATCCTTCTTTGAATGGGATTGGGCTCGTCCAACGGATCTCGTAATAACTTCATGACTGGAATGCCTAAAGAAGCAAGAAAAATTACTTCGGCTCCATACACTAACTGAAATGGTGACATACCAATGGCCCTTTTGGTGCTGATTCTGTCGACCCACAAGGCATATTTCAGTTTAGTGTGCCAAGATTTCTTGTTATCCTCCAACAGCGTCTTAATGATCCTCACAAGGCTTTTGTTAGAAGACTTAGCCAACCCATTTCCCCCTGGGTAATAAGCCATAGAGTGATTTAGGATTATATGGTACTTATGGAAAAAATTGATCATCTTTCTGGATTTAAATGCAGGGGTGTTGTCGGTCACAATCTACCTCGGGCAGTCGAACCTTGCCAGAATATTGTTTTCTATGAAATCCGTTATCACTTCTTCTGTAGCTCACCTAGTGGGTGTGGCCTCAATCCACTTTATGAAATAATCAGTGGTAGTCAGAATCCACTTATGCTGCTTGGAGGAGTTTGGATTTATCTCGCCAATGAAATCGAACCCCCATTACTGGAACAGAGCTTCCACAGATATAGGGTTGAGGGGGAGAGACACCACCTTCCTTTTCCCTTCAAAAATTTGACACTGGTGGAATTTAGTCGTTTCCTTATAGACATCTGAGAACAACATGGGCCAATAAAACCCTGCTCTCAGAATTTTGTTTGCGGTAACTTTCCTGGAATGGTGTCATCCACAATCTCCTTCATGAAATTCCTTTGCCATACATTGAGCTTCGTTCTCTAGAAGACAATTCAGCAGTATCCCTCCAGGGTCTTTCCAATAGAGATATTTTTCTATGATACAAAATTTTGCAGCTTTCAGTTTTATGGATCTAGCCCGGGTTTTGCTTAGCCCAGCAGGGGGTTGTAAATTCTGTAATAAAAAAACAATGTCATCATACCAAGGAAACACAGAGAAATCAGGATTCACCTGCACCTCCGCTTCCTCCTGACTAGGATGACAAGCCAGAAAATTTAGCTGCAAAGAGTCACAATGAGAGTCCATCATCATCCTAGTCAATCCCTGCCCTTTGATCAACTTCATGGACTTGATTTCTATGTCATATTCCAAGAGCACTGCAACCCATTTATCTTTCTTTCCTTCCGGGTCAGGCTATGTAAGTATGCTTTTCACTAAACTACAAGGTACATAGGCAATTATGTGGGAATGAAGGATGTAGATTATGAAATACTTCAAGGATTTAACCAAGTTGTAGGCTTGTTTTTCCATTATACTATATTTCAGTTCTCCATCTCTTAATATCTTACTAAAGAACGCTATGGGTTGTTCTTCACCCCGATCATTCTTTGCAGCAACACTGTCGCTACAGTGTGTTCTATGGCATAAGAGAATACTAAGAAATCCTTTTCAAAATCTGGGCTGATCAGAACAAGAGCTTCTGAAATGGCCTGTTTTATATCTTTGAAATCTTTCTTGGCTCCCACTGTCCACTTAATTTCGTGATCTTTCCTTAACATATAAGTAATGTCCATCAGGATTTTGGCAAATCTAGGGATGAATCTCCTCAAGAAGTTGACTTGGCCAATGAATTATTTGATTTCTTTATTGCTCCTTGGTTCCCCTACTTTCAAAATTCCTTTTACCCTATCTGGATCGATCCTGATCCCTTCCTTTGAAATATTGTGCCCCAACAACTTTCCTTCTTCCATAGCAAAGTTCGACTTTCTAGGGTTCAAGGAAATGCCATAGTTTCTACATTTAATGAAAACTCTTTCTAGGTGCCTGATATTATCTTTATCCCACCTGGAGTACACAGTAATTTCATCCATGTATATCACCACAAATTTGTCTCTCTCATCTACAAAAGAAATATCCATGGCGCGTTGGAAAGTTGCTCCAGCATTCATTAAACCAAACATCATCTTTGCGTACATGAATGTACCCCAAGGTGTGCTGAAAGAGGTTTTTTCTTGGTCTTTAGGCAACACCTTCACCTGATTATACCTGGAAAAACCATCCATAGTGGATATCCTCTCTGATCCTACCACCCTTTGCAGGATCTAGTCCATCTTTGGCAATGGGTAGTTATCTTTCAAAGAAACTTTATTTAAATTCCTGAAATCTACGCATAGCCTTATTTCCCCATTCTTTTTCTTGAAAAGAACCAAATTGGCTACCCATTTTGAAAACCTCAGAGTTACTATTATCTTTGCATCAAACAACCTTTTTACTTCTTTTTCAATAATGGGTACTAGCTTTGGATTAATCCTCCTGAGTTTTTGTCTGAATGGTTTTTCTCCGGGTTTAATTGGAATAGTATGCTGTATGGTGGAAGTGTCATATTCTTTGAGATATTCATAACTCCATGCAAACACATTTGTGTACTTTTTCATTAGGTTCACATACCCTTCTTTTTCTTTAGTGGGCATTTTCTTGGACAATTTTACAATTTTAGGGTCACCTTCAGTGTCGATATCTACATCTTCAATGGAATTCATGGCAAGCTCGACCTTCGGATCCCTGGCTACATCATTTCAGTCAAAAAGAGATTCTAAAGGGATCAGGCCCCAGGGAATATGATTGCTTTTCAATTGGACTATATCCTTGCCTCCCAAGGAATCCTTCAGTGTTCCTGTCCTGACGGCTTCTTCCCCTTCCTCTTCAACGTATAGTAATTTTTCGGGGTCAGCACCACCTTCATCAATGTGAGTGTTCACAAACTCACCAGACATCTCTAGAAATATTTTGATATGCATATCGTCTTCAAAGACTTGCCAATATTTAGTGTTATCTAGTATGGAAGCTCTATTTAAAATCCCCACTTTATATTTCTTTTTTCCCGCCACAGGAGCTTCAAATTTTCCTGCTGCAGTCGCCAGAGAGTCTGCTACCACATTCTTGTCTCTAGGAATCACTTGGACCATATGTTCAATGAAGAAATTTCTGAATATATCCCATACCTCATTCCGGTATGCTCTCATTCTCAGATGTTTAGTCTGACAGATATCATTCACTTGATTTACTACAAGCTCTGAGTCCCCAAAAATTTGGACCCTTTTCGCTCCTAAATCTTTTAGCACACGTAGGCCCAGCAACAAGGCCTCATACTCTACTACATTGTTAGAGCATTCAAAGACCAACTTATAAGAGTATGTTTTGGTATCTTTAATGGGGGAGATTATATACACACCTGCGCCAACACCTTCTTTAGACACCGTGTCGTTGAAATACATCTTCTACAATCCTTCGTACGTTTGCTTCCTTTCAGCTTCCAGCTCACTGGCCTCTTTTTTATCTTTTTGTGGCACAACGATTTATGCACTGCAAGGAGATATATCATTGAAGAAAATAGAGGACCCCAAGTCTTTGTCAATGGCATAAACATGATGGATGTCAAGTTGAGTCTGAATGCTCACGACGTAAGGAAACCTCTTCTCGTTGTATATCCTTTTGCTTTTATTCCAAACTGGAATTGTTGCATAGGTCATGTCCATTTGCAAGCTGCCTTTCAGCTTTATATTTCCAAGATCTTGACAGCAAAATACCAAACTTGGGAGTAATGTCGGCCACGACGACATCCATGACTACAATTTTAGATGGCAACTTATTTAAAGATACCACCATGTCTTTGATCAGTCCCAGACATTTCACCCTTTTAGAATCAAAGGAATATAGGTCTTTATAAGGCCTTGTAATCTCCAACCCCGGGCTTTCCACCACTCCCTTTGGCATCAGATTGTGTGAGGCTACCGAATCCAACAGAGCATTGTGTAACACCATATCACACACATTCAAGCTCATGTAAAAGGGGGGCACCTATTCATCGTCGTTGTCCATGCTGTCAATATTAGACCCCATAATAATAGTAGGGTTGTCCTCGGTCAGCTCTAAGATATCAAAGTGAGCTTCTCCTTGATTTGCAATCATCATTGTTATAGTGTCCATGTACTCCTGATTCCTCAATAATTCATTGAAAGGAATCGAGACCTTTATCTTATCTAGCTCATTTTGGAAATTAAACATGGAAGGGGTTTTGCCTAACTTGACAGGTGCCACTGGCTCCAACTCTCTCACATTACTATTCCCCTTTTCCACTTCTCTAGGTGCCATCAGCCCTTTTTGTTTTTCATTTCCTTTCCCGAGGCCAGTCTGACTACTAGAAGGCGGGCCTTGGTTTAACCCTCCCTTATGTACAGTATCGTCGCCAGCAGAGTCACCGCCCTTTTTATGTATAGCAATGTCTCTACTCCTTAACTTGATCTTCCTAACATCATCTATAGCATGCATATACCCTTTATGATATTGCTCCAATTCCTCAGTCAGGGTCTTGTCATCCACCTGAGCGAACATATCATGTTCCTCTTCATTCAAGTAGATCTCAAAGTCCAAATATTTGAAATGATGGATATTGTCTTCGGTGGATTGAGCTTCATCTTCGGCAGCCACATAGTTTTCAAGGAAAGGAGGCCTGATTGGCTGCTCTTCTTTCTTTCTCGGATTCCTCACATCCCTTGGTCTATTTGGTTGGAGCAGGGGAGGGACTTGCCTCCTAAAATTGGGATTCCTTATTTGAGGCTCATTCTATTCCTATTTCGCCAGCTTAGCCTCCACTGTTAGCCTATCCATCAACTTTTCCATAGTTTTGAGCATCATCTCAAATTTTATATCACTGGATGAAGAGGTGGAAGTAGAGGGGTGTGCCTCTTCTCTTCCTTTCCTTCTGTCGATCTCCACCCTTGGTTTAATTTTCCCACATGCCATCATATTGGCCTCTATTTCTAGGGCATTAATCAACATGGTTGGGAGAGTGTTTGACTTTATTTATCTCAATAACAGAGCAAAATCATTGTCAAAGGCATCAGCGTAATGAATTTTAGCTGCCCCGGGAGAAGGTTTGATATTGACAAGTATCAAGTTATAGACCTGCATGAATCTGTTGGAAAACTCATGGACTAATTCAAAACCTCCTTTCTTGAGATTGTTGTATTGAGACAAGACCTGTAAGGGGCTTTGTTTATCATCCCACCTTTCTAGAAATATGGTTTGAAAGTCGGCGAAGCTGTGGATAGACCTAGGGGGCAGATATTTGTACCATTTCTTGGCTTCCCTAGACAAACTCTGAGTGAACAGCCGGATTTTGACATCTTCATCATCCACCTCTTACAGGTCGATGAAGTCGTCAAACTTATCCACATGGTACCTTGCTAATACATCTCCCTCTCTGTCATAGAGTGTGATTCTTTGGGCATAATTCATAGGGAGGTCGTGTAGAACCAGAGGTAGGGCTAACAGGGCAAATCTAGCAGCAACCATCGGGGTAGGCTGGTTAGGAACAGACAGGGGTTTGGGAAACTGGATGTTTTGAAAGATAGGGGCTATCTCTTCAGATTTTGGTGGGGTTTCTAGGTTTAGCCACAAAGAATCAAGCAGATAGGATTGTAGTGTATTAGGGTCAACCCTAGATTTTCTTAGGTCAGATTCATATTTAGATTTAGTTAGCATTTTTTCAGCCCTAACCCCCCACTCAGGTTCATCTAAATCGTACAAAGCTTGAGATGATGAAGTATCAAACAATGGAGAATCCAATTTATCTTTATTTTTATTCCTAAGTATTCTTTCTGGATTATCCACATTGAGTAAAGTTTCGGTATCAGAGCTACCTCTTGTGTGGATCTTTCTGGAAGCCAGTATATCTAGTGTGGTACTAGTTGAAACAGGTGTGGAGTCACTAGGACAAATGTACAAACTTCTAGCGAATTCAAAAATTTCCATTTTCCCATAGAAATCCCTTTCTTCTTGATCACCGGTCTCCTCAGTGGAGTCGCCAGGGAAAATGATACAACCTTCTTTACATGTAAGAATCTCTGTTTTCCTGCAGAAACTCTTTATCCTTTGAATCTTTGTCATTCTTCCCAGGGATGATATTCAACTCGTCCCCAGCAATGGCACCAATTTGTTAGCACCAAAAATGAGCCCAAAGGTTGTGGAAGGCCCGCTCCCAGGTAACAGTAGAACCACTTTCCTAAGAGAGAACTGGCCTTCTGCTCTTTCGAGAGGGATCTCTCAACAAATGTCAACAATGCCAGATATATATATACAAATGAAACTATAAATTGTCTGTAAAATTGGTTGAAAAAGAACACAACACCATTGGGTGATGGAGTCAAGATATACGATAGGAATAATCAGAAATTAATTCAAGTGATTTCAACACAAGGGCAAGGTAGCCACTCGATTACAGTCCATTTATAATTTTCTAGTGGAAAGGAGGAACATGAACAGACCATCAACACAGAGCATTGCAAAAAATGAATTCTGTATCAACTTTAGAAGAAAACTTTGGTGAATACCTGAAACAATAGAAGGATCATAGCAAGTATGAATTTCGAACTGTTATACCCTACGTCTCAGATATGAAAGAAAACAAAACGGGAGAGATAAACAGGAAAAACATTCACATAAGAAAGGAAATAACAGACTGTAAGTGCGAACAACACATGAATACCTGTATGAAAACACTAACCTCGGTTCTACAATTATATTAAAATTCTCTTATAAAACACACACAGCAAAATTACAATGGTTTCAACCCCTTCTACTTCTTCAAGAGGTATATTTATAGTATTTGGTTTTCCTAGACTAACATTTGGGAATCAAAATTTGTTACAATCAGAAGGACATCCTCTAACAACCTCTTAGGTGGCACATTTACTGCGACTTGCATGAAACGGAAAGACAATGAAATGTGAAACGCGGGATGAAATAGGCACGAGAGAATCCCATACTCCCATCTGGCGGGTGATGACTACACAAAGCTTTGAGAAAAGCCACCATTGGGAAGGGCATGCAATGCAGAGAAAATTTCCCACCACCATCATTGTCACTTCTACGAGTGCACTTTGAGTTTGGGTGACCCATATTGTTGGATGACTCTCCATAAATCCGAACCAGGCATGGTCGCAGCTATCATGTCATATTCTTGCACTTAGAGCTCCATCATTTTCGGGTATGAAATCTTGGGGACTTTGGAGCATGAGGCTTTAAAATCAAACAATAACTCGAAATCACTGGCCAATTTGTCAAAAATGGCCTTCCCTGACAACACTTGTTGCATATCTCCAAATTTGCTGTGGTCCAATCGACAGTGCGCTAGGAACTCCTGATACTCCTTCTGTGACATTAAAGGACCCTTTCTTCCCAGAAAAAGGGGAGTCCTCTGCTTACCAGTGGTCTGAATAACTTGACGAATTCTTGGACATTGTGCTCAGTAACTTCTATTTTGGCCCATACTATCTCCATCATCCTATGCTTAGCCACTATATTTCTGGCTCCAAAGACAATAGCAACCCTATTTTGAATACCATATCTGCTAGCGAACCCATCTGACATAGAGCTCAGGAAGGTTATGGCATTCTCTGCGGTCACCAAGGGCCTTTTGTTCACTTCTCCTGATACTATCTGGGCCTATTTCTTAGATTCTCTCATAGCAATTTCCTGATCTTCAATAATATCTAGGTAGGGCCATAATTTGTCAGCTTCCATGATGATTTGATCCCAGATCAGATGCCTAGCGCCTTGCAAGGCAAGTTTTCCAACCACTGGTTGGCTCAATTTAGTATTTAGTTGAGCCAGTTCTTGGCATTTCTCCTTTGCCTTTTCTCTTCCTCATTCTTCTTTGACTCTTTCCTTTTCTAGTTCCCCAAACTGTTGTTTCAGTTTAATGAGCTCAGTATCCTTTACGCCATACCTGTGGACTAAATTGTATTCTCCGTGCTTCTTCTTTGAAGCTCATTTTCCTTCATTGCTAATATGGTTTTCAATTCTTCCTCGCTATTCTTCAAAAGCTGGATATATGCTTCCCAATGTCTCCCCTTTTCTTCAAGCTTTAGTATCTTAGCCTTGCAGTCAGTAAGCTTAAAGTTCAATACCTTTTTTTCCCTTTCAAATTCAGCCAATTCATCAGCTTGAGCGAGCTGCGTGCTAGGTATTTTTAACTTCTTTTTCAAGGTATGGATGTCCTTCTCTTTGTCATCAAGCAATTTCTGAGCCAAACTCCCTTTCTGCGCAGATCCTTCTATTTACATTGCTTCCTTTTGTAAGTTGTTGATTTGGGCTTTGAGTGCTTTACTCTCCACTCTTTCCTTCCTTAAAAGATTTGAAGTTTTCACCCTATTCTCCTCCAGCTTAGACATCTGTATGGTAGCCTTAAGCAGTCTGGTATTCAATATATCCCTTGTCTCTTTGTTCAAGTGTATGATGTTAGTAGTGGGAACCTTTGAGAGGTTCACACTGACCTAAGACACCTTGTTTCCCATTCCCAGAGCTAAGCTAAGGGTATTAGTGGCATGATCCCTTACAGTTTTCAGTGCCACATTGGGGTGAGGCAACCGCGAGGCTTTGTTGTATAGTTCTACTGTCTCCTCAAAGGTTTTATTAGCCCTCTCTCGGTAAGACTTCAACCATTCTTCTTTGGACGCATGCTTGTTCGGAGTCTATATGTCAAACACATACTCTTGTATTCGCAATTTGGATACCTTGGGTTCTTCCTGTCACTATTCTTTTATTTAATTCTTCTTCTTTGCCTATCACCTTTTGACCTACACCAATTGTTGTCCCGGTTCCACCTTTTGTTTCTTGGGCATGCTAGAAGTGTCCATTTCTTCAGTGTCCATGGGCTCTGGATCCCCTCTTTTTATTGAACTTTCCAAATAGCTAACCAGTGATGAGCATCCCCTTGCAATTGCAACTACTGTATCCAACTCTCTTTGGGAGAAACTACCCCCGGTAGCTATGAGCTAGTGTCCTGTTCTGCGCTGGTATCCATTGGGGCAGGGAAATCATCCCAATTCACCACTTCTCTAAGTCCAGGTATCTCAGTGTGCTCAAAGGGCCTGCATTTGTGAGCTTTCCTTCTTTTGGAAATCACCTGGTGAGGATCATAATTTATTGCTTTTCCTTGGGAAAAATCCAATCCTAAGCAAGTTAGTAACTAGGGGCAAATCAGCCCTTCTTCTAACTGTGTATGGTTTTAATTCCCATGGAAAAATCAAACTTGAAATTTTCTTAAAGTTCAAGAAGTTTTCTTCTTCGACAATGAGTTTATGCCAGATTAATTCCAGAGAGAAAACCCTGGGGGTTAGAAAAGCTGGCAGGATGTAGGGCGGATGTATGAAGCCATACAACCTTATGGTCGTTCCAAATTCTATGAGGAACCAGTCCCTTATATTCTTGCTATTTGATAGTTGTAGCATTTGCCTCATCTCAGGAAACACCCTAGGTAGCCTTTCCTAAAAGAAGAGTTCATATATTCTGGCCATCAACTGATTCATGAATTTACAGTAATCCATGGCCATATCAGCAGTGATTTCCAATTCTGGTACTTGTAGGTCCTCCTCATTATAGGCTATGAACATCCTCAGCAAAAAGGACTGGAATCTGAACATTCTAGTGTCATGGAAGTTTGTTAACTGAGAAAGAATTTTCTCGTCCAGGAACTCATCAAATTTAAGGCAACAAGACTGACCGGATTGTCTAGGCAATTCAGGTTCAACCAAACAAGTACTTAAGACGAACAAAAGACTCAGCAATGACTCTGGGATGTACGCATCGGTATCTAGACCTAATAACTGACTAGCCAGGGATATACACCACTGAGTTTGTTCATTGAATTGGTCGAGTTCGATAGGGTAAGATAGGTCGATGGGTTCTCTATTGGGTTTAGAACAGGCCTTTGAGAAGGTTTCTTTACTTTCATTAGTAGACTCTCTAAAACAATGTGCAATGTCTTCTTCTCGGTAATCTTGGGATATATGGGTGAATTCATCTAGGATATCCAGGGCTTTGCAGATGACAGAAGCTTGAATTGGGCAAAGGATTTTAGACTTGTACTTATTCATAATAATGCCTTCGATGACAGATAAATTATTTTCATACCATTCGACAAATTCAGGGAAATGGGGGGTTTGGTTGACAGAGAAGAAGTGGAAGAAAGATTTAAAAACACTGCAGGTATCTCTACCTCAGTTCTTAAGAGCTTCCAATTTTCCTCTGGCAGTTTCAATAGATTCTCCCACCAATATGGTATCAAAAATCTCAACTATTTTGTCAAACAGGCTCTCTTCTGTCCTCTGACGTGTGGCCCTAGGATCTACATCATCTTTCACTCCTGCCACTCCTATTTCTTCCATTTTCAAATAACACTGAGGAGGTATCAAGGGCTTACCTTGTTCTGTAGCACAGTCTCCTGGCTGGTCTGGGCTGGCGCTCTAGATGTGGTTGGATATTCAATGGCTTTGAGGTTTCAGAAAAGACAAATCTTTGCAACTTCATGTGCGCCTTCTTTATAGCTTTTCACCCAATCATAACCTTCACACATTTCTTAGGCGGTTTGCACCGTAGATTTTACTCTTCACGACCTAAACCATAGATATGTTGGGTCCTTTATGCCACGTCTTTCCTTACCTAGTGCATGCACAGCCCAACCATTGATCGAGACTGACTTCCTTCACAACCGTTGATCCAGAAGGACCCCACCATTCTTCACGAAGCGAGGTCCTATTTTCCTCCGTGCTACTCTAGATGGAGAAATAAACTATGACCATTGATCTCCCTCTGATCTCATATGCACCGTCAATCAAAACAGCCCGTACCACTTTTCACAATGCTGAATTACTGCTTTAGTCCTCGGTAGTTTGGGATGCGAAATCATTCTCAGCCGCAGATCTTCTTGGGTCCCAATATCGATCGTTGGATGCATCCGTTCTTTAAACTATTTCGCAAACCTTAAAAAGCGACTTGGGTCAGGCATGTTCACCATGCAGAATGGTTTGACGCCGTTGATCTTCCCTATGATCATCCTCAGCCTTTGATCATGACTCACCTTTAATGCCTCTAGTGCACCCAATGCTTTCTTCTTAGCCTCGCTTCCCCGATCCACAGACTATCTTGCTAGCTTTCGACGTTCACCACCAAGGCTTACCCCAAGGCTGAGCATTATCTTGTGTGTGCCATTAGCTCTTTGTGTGAATACTACGCTTCCTTCTCAACACTTCTCGACGGGGCTGAAGGACGTGAGTATCACTTATGCCCAAAATTTAACAGAGTGTTAACACTTGTGTTCAGCCACCGGTTACACTCTGCTACACACCATCATTTTCTATGAAATTTTAGACACATATAACATTTTTTCTGCAAATTCCAAATACGTAAATTTTAAAAAGAATATATATACTTTTTTATTTTTTTCGTATTTTCTTGTGTCATCATTCAACTCAAAAAACACATTGTTAGTGTTTCATACATAACTCTTTCATTTCTCAACCATTTTGAAAAAAAATGTATTGTGCACTAAAGGACACCAACCTCTACATGTTATAGAAACATTGTTTCATGATCATTTGAGTAAGCCTTTTGTTGAAATATTATAAATTCGAAGAATATTCTAAATATATTTTATTGTTGTAATCTATTGGAGATATTTTATTCCTTTGTCGGGATGCTATTATTGTATTTGGTCGTCATATATTCATGAGGTAAAACCTCCGTTGTAAATTAGATCAATAGAACCCTCTAGAATATAATATTGTATTGTTTTGTGTCTTCCTAGGTGAAGTCGGCCCACTAAGTTTGTTGGGGTCAAATTATTAGGGAAAAAATCAAGTGGAAGATAAAGTACAAATAGAGGAGGTGTTTTCCTCATTTGAACACACTCACTCACTTGTGTATAGCGCAAGAGAGAGAGAAAGGGAGAAAGAGAGTATATTATGTAAGAGGAGAATCTATTCTTGTTCTTAGGGTTTTATATTGTACTTGGTCAAATTCTATACTGAGGAGGTTTCATGAGGTTTTCTCCCTTGTGGTTTCCCGAGGAAAATATTTGTGTTCTCTTGTGTTATTGTACTTGTCTATCTTTCAATGATCCTTTGCTTATGTTCATGATGTTATGATTATAAATGTTTTTAGATATTTTATAACTATTAAAATATAAAATTTTATCAGATATACCCTAATATAATTCTTTGTGTAGCCAAAACACTGATATCACTACAACTACTGAAGATTAGGTTTTCATGCTTGAAAATCCTAGAAGACAAAAACTAGTCATGTTGTCATTTTCGCAATAAATTTCAATTGGAGAAGTATAAGGAGAGGAAACTTTGATAGTATGAATATGAAATATTTTTTTACCCTATATAAAATTTTCAGACTCAAATTCTCTATAATATCGGAGATATGATTCCTCCAACTCAGGGTTCCGACCTCTCCCAGAATTAAGTCTTAAATAGGTGACCTGGGGAGAATTGTTATATCTCAGGATAGGAAGGTAAAAATGAAATTTCAAAATATTTTGAATATAGGGAATGAACTGTAGTTTCTGTAGTCAAAGTTTCATACCCTGAAGGTGAAATAGCGACACATGTAACTCTCTACAAGTTTGCTATGCTGAACAATCCTGAAATAAGTCGCCTTGGGAAACTTCGCATAAGTTGCACTTGGTGAATCCATTTCTACTCTAACCTATCGGGTTGGAAAAAACACATACTAGGATATTGCAAGACGAATTTTTATACCTTGACGAGTAGAAAATTTGGAGCTATAAAAGAACAAGATCAGTCAATTCTGTAGAAGAAATTGGAGAAAAACAATAAGGGATTCATGTTTCGTGCACTTCCCTCCACCAATCAGTTGAAAAATGACCATCAAAATTGCCCTAGGAGGTAGCATATTTATATGTAATAATTTTCTCATTTTTTGGACTTTCATTTTTTTACCTAACTTTACTGTTGTGAAAACAAGGGCATCAGATAATTTGCAGTCATGTCCATAGTCTTGGGAAAATAACTATGTTGCTTAGCTCACCTTGAGGAGGTGCATATTTCTATCCAATCAGATCTAAAATATACCCAAGTTGAAAAATTAGGGTTTCTCTATCAAACCCTAGGTCCATGAGAAGTAGTCTTCGAGAAGAGCCTCAAGTAAGCATCAATTTAAATCAATCTCACTTGTAAGTTCTATCCTCTCTATTTCCATTTGAGATTCTCATTATTATCATGATAACAAAATGTACCAACATTGAGGAAAATATTGAAAGAGTCAAGAACATCTAAGAATGAAAGTACAGAGTTCTTCTCATACTTGAAGAAGAATGACATGGAGAACTATGTCAAAGAAGAAGCTATAGATCCAGAGGGATATGAAGTCAAAGAAAAGAAAAAGAAGAAGAGATGGATGGATCCTAACAACTCATGCCAAGAAGAAGAAACAACATTCCCGCAAGGAATAAAAGGACTTCCGAAGAAGGACATCTCACAACTCAAATGTTCAGTTGTGATGAAAAGGGCACTTTGCAAAAGAATGTGCCAAGAAGGAAGAATGGAAGGATGATATGATCAAGAAGTACCAGTCGAGCATACAAAAAAATGTTTTAGAGACATGAAGGGAAGTTTTGTAAAGTATTCCAATAATATATACAACATCAAGTATACATCAGATCGAAGTATCAAAAGACAAAAATCAAGGTTAGTGGTTTCTATAAGAAATAAATAGTCGATTATGGAAATACACTTTTCTAGAGGCTAGACACACCTCTTAAGTGGTGGATATTACACTACAAATTTGGTGTAGTCAAATTATAAGAACAAATCGAGAAACCTATGGGGTTTGAGACTCTTTATAGAGAACCACATATGCACAGAAGGATTTGTACAAGTTAAGTAGGAATCCATGGGATAGAAGATACAATTACATGAGGATATTGAGGATCAACATGGGTGATGGATATCCAAACCTTTACTACAAGGTTGAAGATAGAAGCCTACAAAGGATGAGAAACTCATAAATGGGTGCAAGAGAAAACTTGCAACAAAGTTGGAAATGAAGGATATTGATATCAAGTGACCTTAACAGGTGACATAGATGGATAGAATGAAAAATTCGTAGCACAGGAGGCTACCCGTCACTCCAATGTACTAATACAGGGAGTACAAGATGCAGAGGGAGGATGGTGCTCCACCTCATAGGTAGTGACTAGGGTAGATCTCAATTTTCAAAAATTTTGACATGATTATCAGGATTAGAGGTCCTCAGAATCAGACTATGAAGTTGAACACATTGGTGGAGACTCCATTAATTCAATAATATTGAGTTCAATATGGAGTCTACCAAACAACAAAGATAAGTATTTGAATCGTCGCTTCCTATATATCTAGTTGTTCAGTTATGTACATCAGATTTAGGAATGGAATTATGCATGTTAGAGTGTTTTGCATTTATCAACAGTTTACTGCTAATATACATATGATGGGTAAGTGGATTATGGTGATGTAATACATTCCATTTCTACTTATCTAGAATGACACCTCTTTGCTGACATAATGTCTTGGTAGAGATGAAAGGAATCTAGAAAGTTATTGTATGTATGCGGGATATGGATGAAAGTTGTATTAGCTAAAATAGTTGCATAATTATATAACACATATATTTATGCATAAGAATTTTCCATTATGAATATATTATGAAATTTTTATAATCATACAACTACATTTGACTTGTAGGAAGTATTGTATGCAATCACCTATAAAAGAAGAAATTATGAAGTTGTGGATGTACGATGTAGTTGAAAATGAACAAAAAAATAATGATAAAGAATAAGTTGCAAAAGAGAGCTATAAACATAAAGTATGTTCCTACAAAGGAACATGTGGCATATGTGTTGACTAAGCCATTGTCTCGTGTAAAGCTTGAACACTTTCAAGACAAGATTGGTGTAGTAAAAAAGGACCTCCCTGAAAATAGGGAGTATTTGTAGAAGATATCTGAGATCGATATCATACGATGTGATGGAAAAATTTATGATGGACTAAGGCTTTACCAAGAGTAAAGTGGGTTCCAACCTTTACTTCAAGGTTGAATGTCGAAGACTAGTATATGTGGATGACCTGAAAAGACAGGACAAACTCATTATATATGCAAAGAGGAAGTTCTAGAAATAGAACCTTAGGATGTTGTTTGGCATCAGGTGTGATATCATGGCTTCATGTGTTTTGAAAGGACCTTCCTTGAAAGGAGGAGAAGTGATGATGATGTTGTAGACCCTCCTCGTAAGGGGGAGTAGTGATGATGATGTTACAGCCCCTCCTCGAAAGGGGGAGCAGGTTGATGATGTTGCAGTGGGATTGTATCATCCCTGGACATTAGTCCTAAAGTGATCCACAAAATTATATCTCTGTGTTGTGGTGAAATTGTATCATCCCTGGAAATTAGTCATAAAGTGATCTGTAGACTTCTGTCTCCATGTTGTCATTGGATTGAATCATCCCTACACATTAGTCCTAAACCTATCCACAATATTCTGTCTCCGTGTTGTTGTGAGGATTGCATCATCCTTGGACTTATATCCTAAAGTGATAGGGGTTTATCATCCCGTAATTGGATCAGGTGAGGATTGCATCATCCTAAGACATATGTCCTAAAGTGATAGGGGTTGATCATCCCATAGTTGGATCAAGTGAGTATTTCATCGTCCTTGGACTTATGTCCTAAAGTGATGGATCTGAAGACTTTTGTCTCCATGATAGGATTGTATCATCCTTGGACTTATGTCCTAAATTGAAATAGATTGATCATCACATAATTGGATCATGTGTGTTGCATGTTCAGTATTTTCATCCTGATGTTGATGTGGAAAATTCATTATTTTCATACTGATGTTGATGTGGCAGGTTCAATATTTTCATACTGATGATATGGCAGGTTCGGTATTTCTATATTGATGATGATGAGTTAATTTTAGTATTTCTATATTGATATTGATGATGATGTTTCTTTAGCATTTATATATTGATGTTGATGATGTGATTGTCATCCCAACACCCTGTGTTGATAATGCTAATGTGATCGTGGTCCCAACACCTTGTGTTGATGGTGTTGATCCTATAACCATGTGTTGATAATGATGATGTGATTGTGGTCCAAACACCTTGTGTTGATAACGTCGATGTGGTTTTGGTCACAAGACTTTGTGTTGATGATGATGATGATGTTCCATCATCTTAGATGCTTATAATTCATATGATGATTGATGATGTTGCTTTAGTACTAACATGATAATGATGTTGTTGGTTTAGTATTTACATATTGATGATGCAAATGATGATGTTTCAGTATTTACATACTAATGTTGTAGATAGTGATTCAATATTTACATACTGATGTTGCAGATGATGATGTTTTAGTATTTACATACTGATGATGCAGATGATGATGTTTCAATATTTACATATTGATGATGCAGATGATGATGTTTCAATATTTACATATTGATGTTGTAGATGATGTTTCGGTATTCGCATACTGATGTTACAAAAGAAGATTTAGTATTCACATACTAATATGGCAGAAGAAGATTAAATATTTGCATAGTGATGTTATAGAAGAAGATTCAGTATTCACATACTGATGTGTCAGAAGAAGATTCAACACTCACATAATGATGTTGCAGAATATGATCCAGTATTCTCATAATGAGATTGATGATGAATATGCATGATGTTGCTCCAAAACTTCCTATGACATATAGAGATTTAGGAGTCAGTTGTACAGTTGTGATGATGGTTGTAGAATGCATTCCTATTTAAGAGGGATTTTTTCTGCATATGATGGTTTTGATGATCAAAATATCAAGTGTTGATGTAGGTCCTTGAGTCCTGTAGAAGATGAAGATCAAATATGAAGATTCATTGTTGTAGAAGATGATGCTCCATTACTGAATATATTGAAGATGTTCCAGTAACTATTCTAGTTTCTTATGTTGTTGAAGAAAAATTCCAATGATTTATAGATGTATCACCTTGATGTTGTTGAATATTCTCTCTCTCCTTTCTCATATAGTTGATTTTGTTGTTTTTAGTAGAATACCCTTCTTGTTAAGGGGGAGTGTTGAAGTATTGTAACATCAAAGAATATTCTAAATAAATTTTATTATTGTAATATATCAGAGATGTTTTATTCCTCCATCGTGATGCTATTATTGTATTTGGTCATCATAGAGTCATGATGTAAAACCCTCATTGTAATGTGGTTCAATAGAACTCTCCAGAATATAATATTATATTGTTTTGTGTCTTCCTAGCTCAAGTTGGCCCAGTAAGTTTGTTGGGACCGACCTATTAAGGAAAAAATCAAGTTGAAGATAAAATATGAATAGAGGAGGTGTGTTCCACACTTGAACATGCGCACTGACTTATGTATAACGCAAGAGAGAGAGAGAGAGAGAGAGAGAGAGAGAGTATACTATGGAAGAGGAGCATCTATTATTTTTCTTGTTGTTTTATACTGTACTTGGCCAAATTCTACACTGAGGAAGTTTTTTGGGGTTTTCTCCCTTGTGGCTTCCCTGAGGAAAAAAATTGCGTTTTCTTGTGTTTTTGTACTTGTCTTTCTTTCAGTGATACTCTTCTTATGGTCATGATGTTATGATGCTAAATATATTTATATAATGTATAACCATTAAAATCTAGCAACCTTCAAAGGTTGCACCCACACTTGGCATATTGTTTTCAAGGTTATATCACTTAGATTTTTTTTTTTTTGGAAAAATAGTGGTGCATAATTTCTTGTTGTTATCTATATGTCTATAGGTTTGATTATGTTGATTCCATTATTTATGAACTTAAAGGATGCACCCACAAAAACATAGACTTTATAATTTTTCAAAAATAAAGTGTCTTAAAAAAATCAAACTTTAGAGAGTTAAAAATATTTTCAATAGAAAAATTGTGTATATTTTGAAATATCATTCAATTTCCTACATTTCATCATTTTTACTCATCCCATAACTCACTGTGTATGTGTCCAAAAATTCCATGTAAGTTGAGGGATACCTATTTTTCAATATTCTATTACATCTAACATGTTGAAAGAGACTCTCATCATATCTCACACACCCCACACAATTACCTAAAAGGTAGTTTTGACTTCTATCTCCATGTTGTCATGGGATTGTATCATCCCTGGACATTAATCCTAAGGTGATCCACATACTTTTGTATCCGTGTTGTGGTGGGATTGAATCATCCCCAGAAATTAGTCCTAAATTGATTCATGGACTTCTGTCTCTGTGTTGTGGTGAGGATTGCATCGTACTTGGACTTATGTCCTAAAGTGATAGGGGTTGATCATCCCATAATTGGAATAGGTGAGTATTGCATCATCGTTAGACTTATGTCGTAAAGTGATAGGGGTTGATCATCCTGTAATTGGATCATGTGAGGATTGCATTGTCCTAGGAATTATGGCCTAAAGTGATAGGGGTTGATCATCCCATAATTGATTTAGGTGAGGATTGCATCATCCTTGGACTTATGTCCTAAAGAGATAGGGATTGATCATCATGTAATTGGATCAGGTGAGCATTGCATCATCCTTGGAATTATGTACTAAAGTGATAGGGGTTGATCATCTCGTAATTGGATCAGGTGAGGATTGCATCATCCTTTAACTTATGTCCTAAAGTGATAGGGTTTGATCATCCCATAATTGGATCACATGAGGATTGCATCATCCTTGGACTTATGTCCTAAAGTGATAGGGAATGGTCATCTTGTAATTAGATCATGTGTGGATTGCATCATCCTTGGACTTATGTACTAAAGTGATAGGGGTTGATCATCCCGTAATTGGATCCACGTAATTTTGTCTCCATGATAGGATTGTATCATCCTTGGACTAATGTCCTAAACTGAAAGGGATTGATCATCACGTAATTAGATCATGTGTGTTGCAAGTTCAGTATTTTCATACTGATGTTGACGTGGAAAGTTCAATATTTTCATACTGATGTTGATGTGGCAAGTTCAATATTTTTCATAATCATGGTATGGAAGCTTCAAAATTTATACATTGATGATGATGAGGTAGTTTCAGTATTTCTATATTGATATTGATAATGATGTTTCTTTAGCATTTGTATGTTGATTTTTTTTGTGTGATTGTGGTCCTAGCACCCTATGTTGATAATGTTGATGTCATTGTGGTCCCAACACCTTATGTTGATTATGTTGATCCCAACATCCTGTGTTGATAATGTTGATGTGATTGTAGTCCCATCACCCTATGCTGATAATGTTGATGTGATTGTGGTCCCAACACCCTGTGTTGATAATGTTGATGCGGTTGTGGTCACAAAACCTTGTGTTGATGATGATGATGATGTTCCATCATCTCTATGTTGATAATGCATATGATGATTGATGATGTTGCTTTAGCACTAAAATGATAATGATGTTGTTGTTTCAGTATTTACATACTAATGATGGAGATGATGATGTTTTAGTATTTACATACTGATGTTGAAGATGATGTTTCAACATTTACATACTGATGTTGTAGATAATTATGTTTCAATATTTATATATTGATGATGCATATGATGATGTTTCAGAATTTACATACTGATGATGCATATGATGATGTTTCAGTGTTTGCATACTGATATTGCAGATGATGTTTCAGTATCCACATACCAATTTTACAAAAGAAGATTTAGTATTCACGTACATATATGGCAGAAGAAGATTCAATATTCACATACTGATGTTACAGGAGAAGATTCAGTATTCACATACTGATGTAGAAGAAGAAGATTCAACATTCACATACTGATGTTGCAGAAGATGATCCATTATTCTCATAATGATATTGATGATGAATATGCATGATGTTGTTCCAAAACATCCTATGATATATATATATTCAACATTCAGTTGTACAGTTGTGATGATGGTGGTAGAATACCTTCCTATTTAAGAGGGATTGTTGTTGCATATGATATGGTTGTTGATTGAAATATCAAGTGTTTTGTACATGATCTAGTGATGCAGAAGATGAATATCAAAGATTAAGACTTAGTTCTATAGAATATGATGCTCCAGTACTAAAGATATTGAAAATGTTCTAGTAACTATTCCAATTGATGATGTTATTGAAGAAAAATTTCAATGATTTATAGATGTATCACCTTGATGATGTTAGATATGCTCTCTCTCCTTCCTCCTACAGCTGATTTTTTTGTTGTTAGTAGAATACCCTTATCCTTAAAGGGGAGTGTTGAAATATTATAACATCAAAGAATATTCTGAATATATTTTATTGTTGTAATCTAGCAGAGATGTTTTATTCCTCTGTCAAGATGCTATTATTGTATTTGGTCATCATAGAGTCATTAGGCAAAACCTTCGTTGTAATTCGAGTCAATATAATACTCCATAATATAATATTATATTGTTTTATTTCTTCCTAGGTGAAGTCGACCCAGTAAGTTTGTTGGGGCCGACCTATTAGGGAAAAATTCAAGTGGAAGATAAAGTATAAATAGAGGAGGTGTGTTCCTCATTTGAACGCACACACTCACTTATGTATAGAGAGAGAGAGAGAGAGAGAGAGAGAGAGAGAGAGAGAGAGAGAGAGAGAGAGAGAGTATTGTGGAAGAGGAGTAGTTATTCTTGTTCTTGGTATTTTATATTCTACTTGGTCAAATTCTATACTCAGGAAGTGTTGCAACGTTTTCTCACTTGTGGTTTCCCCAAGGAAAATCTTTGTGTTCTTTTGTGTTTTTGTACATGTCTTTCTTTCAGTGATCCTTTTATTATGGTTATGATGTTATGATTCTAAAATATTTTTATATCATGTATAACCATTAAATTATAGCAACCTTGAAAGGTTGCACCCACACTTGGAATATTTTTTTCGAGGTTATATCACTTAGAATTTTTTTTGGGAAAAATAGTGGTGCACTGTTTCTAGTTGTTATCTATATGTCTATAGGTTTCCTTAAGTTGATTCCATCATTTAGGCACTTAAATGATGCACCCAAAAAAACATATACTTTATAATATGTCCAAAAAAAGTCTCTTAAAAAATCAAACTTTAGATAGTTAAAAATATTTTCAATAGAAAAAATGTATATGTTCTGAAATGTCATTCAATTTCCTACATTTAATTTTTTTTACTCATCCCATAATTCATTATGTATGTGTCCAAAAATTCCATGTAAGTTGGGGGATGCATGTTTTTTCAATATTCTATTACATCTAACGTGACAAAAGAGACTCTCATCATCTTGCACACACGCCACACAATTTCCTAAAATTAAGGTTTTGGTTATTTAGTACTTTTCATCTTAGAGCATCATATTTTATGTTAAAAGGTAGTTTTGACCTCTTATAATATCATTTTGCAAATGAGATTGAAAATTAAAATTCACTATATTATTATGCTTTCTAAAATATCTCTATGTGTTTAGTTCTTTATATCATCCAAATTGAAATAAGTATGTGCATGCATTCTTCGTAATATAATATGCAATATAAAAGTACAAATATAAGTCAAAGTGATCTATTCATTCTATCATAAATTAAAAATCACTACTCTTTAATAATAAAATTCATACAAAACTAATATTCAACCATCCAACTCTAAAAATAATGTGTGTGTGTGTGTGTGTGTCTGTGTGTGTCTGTGTATAATTAATGTTGTCACTATGAAAACTACAAAACACTAGAGTCAAATGAAAATCAAATTTACACATAATCCAAGAACACCATCCATAATTACCAAAGCCACAAACTAATGACATCATATGCCATTTTCAAACAAATTACTTAATATGAGTAAAGAGAAGCATACACATCCTAAACCCAACTTACAAGATCGAGCCATTTCTAAACAAAGTACTTAACTAGATTATAGAGAAGCATACACATCATAAACTCAACTTACAAGATGTAAAAGTCTCATATCACTTTGAAACTTGAGTTAATATTGGATTACCACTTCCACTAAAATGTAGCACATAGAGGCAAGGAGAGTACAGAGCACAAAGGCTCACTCTCATACACACAATAATGGTGTCAAACCAATTTAATTATCAAATGATAAATTATTACAATCTATATATGTAGAATATCATAACAAACCAAATATTAGATCCAAGAAGTGTGGATCTCAAACCTGTACATGCTAAACATAGAAAGTACACCTCAACCCAATCCCTAGAAACCTACCTAGCATTTCTACATTATTTCCAACATACACCCTTAATGTAGAAATGTATTTTCTACAACACCTAATTTCTTCCTAAGGACCTCAAAGTGAATCTTGCCAACAGGTTTAGTAAATATGCCAGCGACATTATCACTTGTGTTACAATAAATAAGTTCAATTTCCTTAGACTCAATATTTTCTCTGACAAAATGGCGTTGTAGCTCAATGTGTTTTAACCTTGTATGATAAACTAGTTTGTCCACCAATTTAATTGTGCTTTGATTGTCACAATGTACTTTTTTGGGTTCTATTTTCTTTTCACCAACGTCTTCAAGAATCATCCTCAACTAGACAACTCCACATGTTGCACTGGATATGTATTTATATTCAGCTTCTATGGACTATAAAGAAACAATTGGTTGTTTCTTACCGCTGCATGATATGACCCCAAATACAAAAGACCAAAATTCATTGTTCCCTTCATATATCTAAGGAATTCTTTGCAACTTTCCAATTGAATTCATTTGGCTTACCCATAAACTGAATAAGACTGTTGACTGCATATGATATATCTATCCTTGTAGCAGTGAGATAATTCAGGCTTCTTATCAACTGTCAATACAAAGTACCATCTGCATCCTTTGTTCCATCTTCACTGCATAGCTTCAAATTATGATCTAAGGGAATCAATGCTACTTTGAAATCACTCATATTGAACCCTTTTAATATTTCCCTAACATATTTATTTTTGAGTGATCATAGCCTTTCCATAATCTTTCCAAACCTCAAGTCCCAAGCAATAATGTAATTCTCTAAGGTCATTTCAAATTCCTGTGACAGTTGAACTGTCATTTCTGCAATGCATTACCTGTAATAATAATATCATCAACATATACATACATTAAGAAAATATTTCCTCCCATGTTTTTCTTCACATAAAGGTTAGGATCACTTTTACTTTTCACTAAACCTTTCTGATTAAATAAGGTATCAATATTTATATACCATGATCTAGGGGCTTGTTTCAATCCATAGATAGCTTTCTTCAATTTACATACAAGATGCTCCTAAACTTTCTTTTCAAAGACTTTGGGTTGAACTAGGTACACTTATTATTTTAATTCACCATTTAAGAAAGCAGATTTCACATCTAATTGATGAATCTTCCATTTATGTGTTGTAGCTAATGCAACAAGAACTCTAATTTTGATTAATTTTTCTACTGGTGCGAAATTTTCCTCAAATTCAATTCCCTCCTTTTGAGCATAACCTTTGCGACTAATATAGCTTTAAATCTATCAATTATGCCATCATATTTACATCCTATGGGTGTCTTATTCTCTGGTAACTATGTTAATTCCCAGGTCTGATTCTTCATTATGGATTTATATTCATCATTCATAGCTTCAACCCATTATTTGTTATCTTTGGCTTGTTCGTAATTAATTGGTCCATTAACATTCATTACATTATCCATAAAAGCATAGTTATCATAATTTGGAGGAGGACGACCTATATTGTTGACCTTCTTAGTACTACATTACCTCTAGGGGTTCCATCCATTATTCTTATGCTTTCTACTGGATCTTCATCAGAATTAATGGAAGTACTCATGCCTGGCTCACTGCTTGAACTGCTTCTTCTACTTTCACACTATTTTTGTACCTACTCCTCCTCTTGTGGCGGCTCCAATTCATGCTCCTGAAATATTGAATTTAATTTAACATATTCAACATTGTCAGTAATAATATTCCTTTGATCAGTTTTGTCACTTGTTCATGAAACACCACATCTCTATTTGCAATTAACTTATGAGAGATAGGATGAAACAACTTATAGGCTTTATGATATGTGAAATATCCAACAAAGAAACATTAAACTGATTTAGAAACAACGACACACTTTTGCATAAAATAACCCAAACGTGCAAAAAAAAAGTAAACACATGTGTAAGAAAGGAACAACAAGGATTTGGGACAACCCACTAAAATGGATGTGTCAGGTTGTTACCCCATGGAAATCCCATAGATAATTCGTCTTGGTGTCTTTTCATTTTCCCCTCCCCCTTGTTGTGCAATGTAAAGGAAACCTATCTACCTCTGATCTACCTAGACTTCACCCCTTTTTCATCTCCATGGAAATGACGCAAAAATTGTTGGCAAAAATATATGCTAATAATTCGATATTAAATTGTCAATCCAGGGCTCATATGATTGGAGGTGCCAACATTGTATGCATGCAGTCAAAGCCTAAACTAGCCTAATCTATCCTGGTTTAACTTGACCTAATTCCAAATAAATTCAAAATCTACAAGGCTATTAATTCACTCAACAATAGGAAAGAAAACGTGTCTAAACCTAATCTAGAGAAACATTCATTAACTAAACCAATTTCTAACCATACTACTTTAAATCAATCACGGTATGCAATCAAAGGTCAAAATAAAAGAATTCTATGTTTACAAATCCAATCAAAGGAATCTTAAACAACTTTAAAACACTCTCAAGCCTTAATCTATTTTACAAATCCTAAATTTGAAATAACAAGACTATTTCTGATTTTAATTCAAGAGAACAAAACTACTTCTAATCGTGTCTCCCTAATGTAAAAAGATCTAAAAGTATTCAATCCTTTCAAATCAAATGATCACAACTCATCCATGTAATGAATCAATCTAATCTGCAAAAGAGTTCCAAATCTTATGAAAAACTTCCTGACAAAATAAAGACATCTCTTTTAGATCTAATTATGAAAGGAATACACTTTGTATTGTCTTCAAACTCAAATAAAATAATCCATTAAACTAAAATTATCATTCAACTATGTGGAAGATGAAATAATTTCTAATAGAGTTGTCTTCAAATTTTTTCTACTTATCCAAAACAAATTCAAAAGGCTTACTTAAAGATCCACACAATTCAAGATTAAAAAGACTACCAAGATTTGAAGTTTTACCTAACTAAATACAACAAGCCAACAACCAATATCAAATTCTGTAAAATTCCGAAATTACTAAGTATTCTGGATTCAAATCACTTTACTGATGGATCTAATATAAAATAAAAATTATATAATTATCTCATAACAAAACTTAGTTTCTATATATACCCAAATCGAACTCAGAAAAGAAATCCTAATTCCTCTAAAAATGCATACAACGATTTTGACAACTGTAAATTTTCAAATCCGTTCAAGATTCCAATAAATTGTAAATGATCTAAACTTTTGAAAATATAACTATAAATGTTCTATCTGCTATGGATACTACGATATTTAAAATTACTAAATTCTAGCCAGAAGTTCATCCAACTAAATCTACAACATAGTCTACCTAAATAGAAAAAAGGAAACTAAATCTGGAAATGCTTTTATGACTTATTGTACTATGATATAGAAATGAAAAGACTAGTTCCATAACAGGTGACAGGAAAGGTTTACAAAAAATCTAAATCTATCATGAATAGATCGATGCATCAAAATTAAATCAAGAAAAAAAATCCAACACGCTACTCTATTCTGCAATCCTTACACAGGCAAGAAATTAGACTAAAATTACAGATTAAAATTGAAGCAAATCGTATTCACAAAAAATAGTATTATAAAAAAATAGTATGGCGAGGGTTTGAATAACAATATGAAAAAAACACACTTACTAATCAAAACGTATGAGCATGCACAGAGGTTGAAAGCGGGCTCCCCCTCATACGTTTTCAAACTAGAGTTAAGAACTCAAAATAATCACTAGATTCAATTAACAGTTTGCAAATGTACTACATAATAATTACCATCCTTATTCCCCATCCTAAAGAGGCCCATTTATACAACAAAATCTACAGATTAATGGATTAGATCAATCCCCAAAAGAGTAAGAAATTCGTTCAACAGTCCAGAAAATGACCAATAGAAAATCTAGAAAAATCATGTCTGTTCCGGAAAGGATTTCTCCATATTCGTTCAGAAATTATGAAAATTGCTTGTTGTGAGGTGTAAATGGGTTCGTTTATGAATTGGTTTTTGAACGGTTTCACCAAATATCTGTAGATTTCCCAAAAACTCAAGCCTAAAATTTGTTGTCTTGTAAAAAAATGGTTTTGACATAATCTTTGAATTGCGAGATGCTCACATTTGAAAGGTTCTAGGTGAGATCTGATGGGTAAAAGTCAATTTTGGGACATATAGAAAGAAAACCCATGTTTCCAAATTGATTGAAGAGACCCGAAAGTACAAGAATCAATGATTCTCATTCATGGTAGTGCAGGAACAAGTGTCGGTTTGGGTGCAGGATCAGGTACTGGATCGAGTGCAAGATTGGGTACCGGATTAGTGAAATAAATATGCAATATAATAAAAAAGATAAACCCCAAATAATTCATTAGTAGACATAATATTTTAAACTTATATTTAAAAATGAACAAATAAAATGAAATAATGACAATATTATACCTTGTAATAAATTTTCATTAAACAACCTTTCAAACCATGAAAATGATGCCTAAGTAACGATACATAGGAGAGAATTCATATAAAATACTTAAATTCTGGATTTGACGTATAGATCAAACATGGAAAAAATAGAGGGTCATCAATAAATCAACTAGAATCCAATAATTACTAGAAAAGAAAATCACATACATGGTACAACAAAAATGTATACCTTACAAGTAGGCTAGTTTTCATTCAACCAATGGTGATGGCCACAACCTCTAACATATTTTAGTATTGTTGGCCCTAGGAAAAGTAATAATAGAAAACAAAGGCTCATCCAAGAACTTTTTATGAAATGGGGAAAACAACAAAAAGAGGTTCTAGTTGTTGGATTGACAAGGATTATCAAAACCAAAGTGGTTTAGTGGATGGGGAATCATTGAACATGATGGGTTTTGGACTAATATATTAAGGTCAAACTACCTAGAGAAAGAGTCCAACTATACAAATAATTACGCAAAGGGTCAACAATATGGAGTAGAATTGTAAACAACATCAAAACAATATATGACTTACTTTTCTAGGAGGTAAAATTAGGTTCAACTATAGTGTTAAAGAATGATATATGGTTTGTATATTAAAATAAAAGAAGTTATCAAAATTCAGAATGTGAAATAAGGTATCATATCCACACATATGGCCAAGTGTGGTTTTATTCTCCTCAACAACAATCTAAAAAAATATTCTAACAAAAGAACCACTGAGGATCAGAGGTAGGTCATTCCATGTTGTGTTAAGGGGTTGAGGAAGAGAGAGAGGGGTGGGGGTTAGGAGTAGGGGAGTGAGAGAGAGTGAGATAGGGGGTTAGTAATATTGATGGGGGAGAGGGGAGAGATATAGGTGGGGGTTTAGGGGTTTGGGGAGGAACGTATGATGATTAGATAGAAACCTGGGTATAGGTGAGGTGTGTGAGTGTTTGGGTTAGGGAGAGAGAGGCATTGGGGGTTGGTAAATGGTTAGATGTAGAGAGGGAGGGGGAGTTCTAAGGGGTTAGTAAGGGTTAGGGAGAGGAGGGAGAGACAAAGAGAGGGGTGTGGGGTTTATGTGTAGGTGGAAGAGAAGGGGAATAAGAGAGAGTAGTAAGAGTTAGGGAGAGAAGAGGGAGAGAGAGTGGGGGTGGGATTTAGGTGTAGGTGGAGTATTAAGGGAGTGAGTCGAGAGAGTGATAGAGGGGATCAGTAAGATTTAGTGGAATAAGGGGGAGGCGAGAAAGATAAATATATCAATGGGGTTTATGGAGAAGTAGAGTGATTAGAGAGAAAGGGGGGTTTAGGTGAGGAGGGTTATTGTTTGGGTTAGAGAGAGGGAGAGGGAGAGGGAGAGAGGGATAGACATTGTTGGGTGGTAGGGGGTTAGAGGTAGAGAGAGAGGAGTGTTAATGGCTTAGAGATAGAGAGTGAGGTGGGGTGTTAAGGGGTTAGAGGTAGAGACATGGGAAGTGAAAGGAGAAGAAGAGAAACAGAGTGAGATAATGGGTTAGTAATGGTCAAGGGAGAGAGAGAGAGAGAGAGAGAGAGAGAGAGGTTAGTGGTAGCATGAGGTATAGAGATCGGTGTGTGTCTGAGTGTGTGTGTGAGAGAGAGGGGGGGGGGAGGAGATGTTAAAGGTAGCGGTAGGCATAACAATTTTTGTGAGTGTGTGTGCGTGTGAGTGAGAGAGAGAGAGAGAGAGAGAGAGAGAGAGAGAGAGAGAGAGAACCAAGAGGTGGTGGTGTTTTAGGTGGATGTGGGAGAGAGAGAGGCATGGTGGTTAGGTTTAGGTGGAGTAGGGGAGTGAGGGAGAGTGGGAGAAAGAAAAATATTGAGAGAGACTCATGGGTATGACTACAAGGTAGGGGGAGGAGGAGGTTAGGGGTGGAGAGAGAGGGGGTTTCTTTTGTGTGGATTGGGGGAAAGAGATAGTAGTGGGGGTATGAATAATGGTGGGAGGATATCGGTTTAGGGATAATTAAGGCAGTAAGAGAGAGGAGGAAAGGGGTGAGAGAGATGGTTTGGGGGAGACACATGGATAAGTGGAGGAGTACAGAGGAGAGAGAGAGAGTGAGTGAGTGAGAGAGAGAGAGTGAGTGAGTGAGAGAGAGAGAGAGAGAGAGAGAAAGGGTTAGAAAGAGTTAGGGGGGAGGACGAGATTAAGCAGGAGAGGAGGGTAGCTTTAGGGGAGTAGTAGGAGGGGGTGTTAGGGGGAGTAGGATTAGGGTGTGTTAGTGGGTTTGAGAGGTGTTAGGGGTGTCAAGGGTTGAGCAGGGGATTTGGTAGATGTTTGTGGGGGTATTTGGGAGTTTGACGGGGAGTGTATTAGAGAATTTGGGGTTAGTAGAATTTTTTTTCACTAAATCATGGATGTGTTTGTATTGTGAAAACACACACATGTTTTGTTATTTGAAAATGCATACGCATTTATTTTTGGTGGGAAAAAAATTGAATTTGAATTTGAGTTTTGTAGCACTAAACCTGAACCTCCACACATCCTGGTGTATTCTCTTTGTGCCTATGTGTATAATTCATATTTTTCTTCGGATTTACCAAGCCTATGGCATGGAATGTGGTAAACCATGGCTAATTGAGCATTACATCCAATTTTTCAGTATGCATATGTTTAGCCACTGGTTACACTATGCTACACACCATCATTTTCTATGAAATTTTAGATACATATAACATTTTTCCTACAAATTCCAAATGTGTAATTTTTAAAAAGAATATATATACTTTTTTTATTTTTTTCTTATTTTCTTGTGTCATCACTCAACTCAAAAAACAAATTATTAGTGTTTTGTCCATAGCTCTTTCGTTTCTCAACCATTTTGAAAAAAACTTGTATTGTGCACTAAAGGACACCGACCTCTACATTTTTAAAAACACGGTTTCGTGATCATTTCATTAATACCTTTATTGAAATATTCTAAATTCAAAGAATATTCTAAATATATTTTATTGTTGCAATATATTGGAGATTTTTTATTCCTTTGTCGGGACGTTATTCTTGTATTTGGTCATCAGAGATTCACAAGGTAAAACCGTCGTTGTAAGTCAGGTCAATAAAACCCTCCATAATATAATATTTTATTGTTTTGTGTCTTTCTAGGTGAATTCATCCCAGTAAGTTTGTTGGGGCCAACATATTATGGAAAACATCAAGTGGAATATAAAGTATAAATAGAGGAGGTGTCTTCCTCATTTGGACACACACACTCACTTGTGTATAGCGCAAGAGAGATGGAGAGAGAAAGAGAGTATAATGTGGAAGAAAAGAATCTATTCTTATTCTTGAGGTTTTATATTATGCTTGGTCAAATTCTATATTGACGAAGTTTTGTGAGGTTTTCTCCCTTGTGGTTTCCCTAAGGAAAATCTTTGTGTTCTCTTGTGTTATTGTACTTGTCCTTTTTTTTAATGATCCTTTCCTTACAGTTATGATATTATGATGCTATGTGTTTTTAGATATTGTATAACCATTAAAATATAACGTGGTATCATAGATACCCTAATAGAAGTCTTTATGCAGTCAAAAAACTGATACAACTATAACTATTGAAGATTAGGGTTTCATGCTCGAAAACCCTAGAAGACAAAAACTAGTCATGTTGGTACGTTCGCTATAAATTGTAATTTGAGAAGTATAAGGAGACAAAAATTTGATAGGATGAATATGAAATATTTTTGTACCTTATGTAAAATTTTCAGAATCAGATTCACTATAATCTAGGTTATATGATTCCTCCAACTCAGGGTTCCATCCTATCCGAAAATTCACTCTTAAACAAGTGACCTAGGGAGAATTGTTATATCTCAGGATAGAAAAGTAAAACTGAAATTTCAAAATATTTTGAAGATAGGGAATGAACTGTATTTTCATTGGTCAAATTTTCAGACACCAAAAGTGAAATAGTGACACATGGAAGTTCGTACAAGTTTGTTATGTTGAATAATCCTGAAATAAGTCACCTTGGGAAACTTCACATCAGTCTCACTTGGTGAATCCAATTTTAATCTAGCCTATGGGGTTGGAAACAAGAAAGACCAGGACAATACATGACGAAGTTTCATACCTTGAGGAGCAGACACTTTGGAGCTATAGTACAAACAAGATAAATCAATTCTACAAAAGAAACTGGAGAAAAACAACTAGGGATTCCTGTTTCGTGCACATGCCTCCACCAATCAGTTGAAAATGGGGGACCATCAAACATGCCCCAAGAGGGAGCATATTTCTATGTAAGAATTTTTTCATTTTGTCAACTTTCAATTTTTGACCTAACACTACTCTCGAGAAAACTAGGGCATAAAATATTTTGCAGTTCTGTCCACAGTCTTGGGAAAATAAGTATGATGCTCAGCTCACCTTGAGGAGGCACATATTTCTATCCAATCAGATTTGAAAGATACCCAAGTTGAAAAATTAGGGTTTCTTTCTCAAACCCTAGGTCCACAAGAAGCAGCCTTCAAGAAGAGCCTTCAAGCAAGCATCAAGTTGAAGCAATATCACTAGTAAGTTCTATCCTCTCTATTTCCATTTGAGGTTCTCATTCTTATCATGATGAAAAATGGTACCATCCTTGTGGACAAGATTGAAAGAGTCCAGAACTTCTAACCATGGAATTACATTTTTCTTCTCATACTTGAAGAATCATGACATGGAGAACTATGTCAAAGAAGAAGCTACAGATCCAGAGGCAGACTCTAGTTTACAAAATTAATTATTTTGTTTCTTGTTTCACTCAGTTTGGTTTCTTCATATATTATAGAGATACCCTACTCATACACTAAGTATTTTGTAGATGTCGTCAAGGTTATTTTGATCGAGAGTCCTCAAAGAGAGGTAATATTAACTACTACTAAAAACCAATCATTTTTTTGTTGATTTACTTGTGTTAGTTGTTTAAGAGCAAATCCTTCTCCCAAAGAAGCTCTAAGATTACTTAACACTGCTATAACTGATGCCACACATTAGGTATTATTTTGTTACAGGGTTTTAATGGCATTCTCAGACATGAGTAGTTATATGTGAGAGGAAGTACCTCCTCTTAAATTTATAGTATAAACATATATACTTCTCAGGTTCTGTTCAAATAATAAGTTTATTATGATTATGAGTAAGAACCCTTTTCTTACTATACACTACTTGCAAGCTTGAACAAGGTTTCTTGACAGATTTTTTTGTAAGAAAGGAAAGGGTTATAATGCCAAATGCATAATTATTTTTCAATAGTTATTAACCAATCGTCGGTGCAGATATTCTCGCTGCTATACCGTGTTTAACTTGTAGGTATTGATCGCCAAGTCAATTCCAGATACGTCGCTTCAAAGTTGCATGCTGCATTGCTAAATCGATAGCGTTAAAGGACATGAGATATGCTATTCCGGGTAAGTTTTTGATCCATGCCATGCAGTGCTAAAATGTGGGGTAGTTATTGTATTACAAAGATGTTCTCGTTCATGCTGGGTCGCTTTCCAAGTTTCTTCAATGCTATTCCAGAGAACGTCGAACGCTTACCATGTTCTATATGATTGATACAATTTAATGATTGATACAATTTAGAATCATAATTATAAAAACAACCACAAACCAAGAGTAACAACTGATTTACCACACTAAAATTGCAATGGATCGAATCTATTAAACTATTCTCCATTCTACCTGTAAGGTACTTTGAGAATTTATGTAGAGCTCTTTTGTAATCTACCTAGAGATTAGTTCATAGAGTAATTTTTCTTGTAACATAATGTGGATTTTTCTCCACTATCTAATAATCCAGTTGTACAGCCCATGAATTCTCCTAAAAATCCTCAACCTGAATTGGAGCCTGATGTTGAACCTGGATTTGAATATTCAATCTCTATTGAACCTTCTTCAGATCCTAAAGGGGAATTATAATTCAATATGATTACTAAAATAGATACCGATGTTCCTCATATAGTAAAAATGAAAATAATGTTTGCAGGAAAAATTCAGTATTGGAAAGTTCTTATTGATATAGGTGCACACTGCAAGGATGAATGTAATACATCCTTCTCTAGTCCCATACAGTCTCAGATGAGAAAGATGTTACATCAGTCAAGACTGCTAACAGAAACTCCAACACTCCATATGAAACATATCCGACTATTTTTCTTAGAGAAGATGCTAGCCTGAATATTACAGGAATCCTTCATCCCAATCTAGATTGTGTTGTTTATTTGGGAACTCCATTCTTGGCCAAAAAATTTCCAAATAGTATGGAATACAATCAGCATCAAAAGAAATTGGGTATGTTCTTCCACTACCAATCTCAGAAATGATTTTTTCCTTTCATAAGCATTCATTCTCCTAATACTCTCCATAGAATGGAAATATTGCAAGAAAGAGTTAGTGAACTTCATACACTTGCTGAAAATATGAGAATAAGTGAACAACTGCTTGAGCCAAAGAACATACAAAAAACAAAACAGATAGAAACTTTCTTATTTGAATGTTGTGATGATTTTCCAAATGCTTTCTGGAAAAACCATAGAAATGAATCTTCTCTTCCTTTTGCTAAAGGTCACCACATTGTCCCTCACAGAAGAAAAGTCATTGCAATGAGCATAGAAGAAATAAAAAATTGCAGAGAATAAATTGCCCAGATTTCATCAATAACATTGCCTAACTGCGTTGACTCTGCTGCATCATCCTTATGGGCATTGCAACCCCATACATGGATGCATAATCTATGACACTTCAAGGAAGTTGCATTTAGAAATGAATTATACCAATCAATAACATCAGATTTCTGTATACTGGTTAACTCGTCTGCTTTGAGCTTCAACATTTCAAACAAGTACCTGATCAATAGAATGTAATATATATTTCTGATTAGATTCTGAACATAAATATTAAATATCAGTTTTTCTTATAAAGCAGTTGAAACATGAAATGTGTTCCTAGCTTTGTGACTTGCCTCACATCAAAACCATAAAACCAATTGAGCCTTAGATGTAACAGTCTTTGAAGTAATGTCGTCCAATGTGGTCATACAGTATATCCTGCACACCCATAAACTTGTAGCCTAGGAACGCTGCCGTATCTCCAGATATTCTAAATTCCACAACTTGCTTTCTAGATGCTCCAGAGGGAGGACGAGGAGTTGTGTTCTGCAATTTTCCCATCAGTCAAGTATGTTTTGAAGGAGTCAGACCTGGGCCTAAATAAACTCCATAAGGGTAGGAATTCCTATAAAGGGATAGCTTGTAAAAAGAGATTCAATAATTATATATCCAAAGTATTCCAAACATCATATATCCATAGCAGAAAAAATAAAATCATAATTATAAAAAGATTCATAAAAGTCACAAACCACCAACATATTTCACCATTGTTTCATCCACACAACACCTTAAACATATTACACCATTGTTCCATCTACACAACAACTTAGAGTAGAAGGAAAAAGAAAATGCCACACCAGAAAACATACATTATCCAACACAGATTAAAATGTATAAAAGATGTGAGAGATTAAAACCTTGGAAGTTAAGTTTTTGGCAATGAAATAAGGAGAATTGACCGCAACCGTGGAATAGTAAGTGGCCATCTGGTGGCCATTGGGTCCTCGATTCCTAGCATTATCTCCCCATTGGATCACCGTATTGTCTTCCCCTACACCTTGAAATGTTATGAACGCCTTCGTTGGGGGAATGTCCACTTTCTCCCTGCAATATATAGAAGCTTATACCGTTGAGGAAACAAGAATATATATATATATATAGATAGATAGATAGATAGATAGATAGATAGATATAGATATAGATATAGATATAGATATAGATATCTTCAGCCAAATCAGATGAAGTTGAAGTAAATTAATCACGTGTATACACCCTGATTGATAATAATAACAACGCTTAACAAGTTGATAAGAGGCATGGAATTCACTGCCTGTTGCACAGACATGAAATCCCCAAAGCCTGGTTTGGTGTCAACTGTAACATAGAATGTGGGAAGGAGCTTGTTATCAGCTCTCTTGAATATGGAATGCTTAAGGCTACCCATTTGCCTCACCCACTTCATGAATGCATGTTCAATCAGATGGGATTCAGTTGCATTCATGGAAAATGGTATTGTAGGGATAATCTTCTTGGTATGACCCTCTGCCATGTCCATAATATTCATCAATATTCTTGCAATCACCACTAGAATGCAAAAGGTCTGCATAGAAACAGTTTTGTAACAATTTGTAAAAACCCTTTCTAATGGAATATAGAAACAACAAAAACCAAAAAGCAATTAAAATTTTAAAAATATTAAGTACCGGGAAAACCCGTGAGGGGAGGGGTTTCAAGCTTACTCATTGATCAATTTTGAAGGCATTTGCTCCTGTATTTCTTTGCTCGGATTTGCTGCATGTGTTAGCTCAATTTGAGATCCAACTGGGTTGCTCTGTTTAGCCTTTCTCTTCTTTACACAACATCAATAACCCCAATCTAAGATCGGCTTAGTTGAGCAATAACCCCAATCTAAGATCGACTTAGCTGAGCAATAACCCTAATATCGGCTCAGATTGGAAAATAAACTTATCCATGAGCAAAAACGAATTCAAATAGAGATAGAAAGATTAAAAAGAGAGATTTAGGGCTCATTACTCACCGATTTTGCACGCATTGACTCCTCTACTGCTCTCCTCAGCTCTGATCCATGTTTCTAGCTTAGTTTGTGATCCCGTTGGGCTGGGTTGCTTTGCTCGGCATTCCTCTCCACTAAGCTACCACAATAACCCCAATGATCCACGGGTTGGGTTTCTCTACTCCCGCACTGGGTTTCTCTGTTGGAATGAGTGAACTTTGGCAGGAGGCTAAAGCTAATTGTTTTCACCAATTTTAATAGGAGGTAAGTTTTTTTTTTATATTCTTTTGTTTGATGTTTTTATTTTTTAATGTATTGTTTATATGTATTTATTATTTAAAAGTATTATATATTATTTTTATTTTTATTATTTACCTATTAAAAGCTAATTGTGTGCACCAATTTTGGTTGGAGGTAAGTTTTTTTTTCATATACTTTTGTTTTATGTTTTTATTTTTTAATTTATTGTTTATATATAATTATTATTTAAAAGTATTATTTATTATTTGTATTTTTATTATTAACTTATTGTTTACTATTTACTATTTATATATTGAAAATAATAATTTAAAATTAAAAAAAATATTTAATTTTAATATAATTTTTTATTCAAAAAATAAAATGATAGGGTTAGTGATGATGACCTTACATTGGTGTTGATGACTATCATTATCATCACCATCATGATCATCGTCATGATCATCATTAAGAACTTCATTGTCATCATAAGCATCATCGTCCCCGTCGTCGTTTATAGTCATCATTATTACAACCATGAACCTCACCCCCGCCCAAGATCTGGCTTGAGTGCTTGGCTGGGAAAAACGAATGTTCGGTTGGCAAGGGGACACCCTAGCTAAGAAACGAAAAAGAAGGTGGGGCGTACAGACAAAATATGGGCATGCCTAAAGCGCTCAAGGTGGCATAGGACAATGCGATAGAGCCTGAAGCACTTAAGAGAGTGGTTGGACGCACCTTGGAAGGAAGCGTGGATTAACAGGTCCAAACGACCCAAGCACTCCACTAGAAGCACACTTAGCACCACACCAGTCGCCAGGGACATTCTTAGTGGAAGTGCTCAGTGAAGTTTGGCTTGTTGGACCGAGTGCCCAGGAGAGACGCACCCGCCACCTAAACAAGACATATGGCTAGCGCACTTAGCACACATGGGGGAGTTTGGCATGGAGACAATCTCTCGCAAAGACCCACCTGACATTCGACCACCACTTAGCGTGACGGATCGACGGACTAACAAGCGAGCGCACATGAGAAGTGGACCCTTCGGTGGAGTTAGCGTGTCGTCCTGGAGCTAGCATATGTGCTAAGAAAAGGGGTGCCACCTTTGGGGCCATGCTCACCCTTGTCAGACAAGCAATGAAGTGACAGACGCTGAGACATGCAAGTTAAGGAGGCATCTGAGCTTAGTCGTAGGAATAGTCGCTAAGTGGCTCAACTCAGAAATGCAACAGGGTTGTGGATGAAGTGTCAGTCTAGAAATTTGGCGCTCTAGATGAGTTCAGTCCACGTGACGGTTTCCATTTACAAGGGTTAGTTGGTTGACAGTATTAAGAGTTGGACACCCGAGTGGGGTCAAATCGACTCTTTGTATTGTTGTAGATGGAAGTGTGTTTACTGGTTGGGTGCACAGCAAGAGCGTTGCTAGTATATGGTATATCCATTATTGTAAAGTTATTATTAATACAAAGTGAATGGGGCTAGCTAGTTCAGGAACCCCACCATTATATTTGTCTCTTGTGTAAATTTACTTGATGCATGAAATTGACTAAGTGTTCAAATGATGGTGAAGAGAAAATTCATGTAATTTCTTTGTTGGATCTTTGAAGATTGAGGTGCATTGCACCAATATTACTAATAAAAGGTAGACAATTTACAAAATTTACACTTCATTAATGTCAAAATTGCAATTTTCCATGACACAATTAAAAATGACTAACATAAATGACTAATTCATATTTTTCTAGCTAGTCATTTTTTTTGTTGTGACTAAATTGGTCGTTTATGTTAGTCATTTTTAACTCTGACACTTATTATCTAGTCATATTTGTTAACTGGTGACTAAATTAGTCATTAATTTTAGTCATTTACAGTTGGGTCAATCAAAATTGCTCATATTTAGTAGTAAATCACTTGAAAAACTTGTGGTGACTAGAATTTTTAGTCGCGTAGTAGCTGATTCCTCATTTTTTACTAGTGCACATTAACGATCTGTTCGATCAGATACGCGGAGTGACGATATTTTCTAAAATCGACTTAAGGCCTAGCTACCACCAAGTTAAAATTAAAGATGAAGACATCTTTAAAACTGCTTTCAGGACATGATACAGGCACTATGAATTTGTGGTTATGCTTTTCGGGCTAACAAATGCACCAACAACCTTCATGTTCTTAATGAACAATGTTCTAAGTAAGTACCTAGACAAATTTGTAGTTGTCTTTATAGATGACATATTAATTTATTCTAAGACAAAAGAAGAGCATAATGAACACCTAAAGATAATTTTACAAGTGTTAAGAGAACATAAGCTATATGTTAAGTTCAACAAGTGTGATTTTTATAAAGATTAAATACAATATTTAAGGCACGTAATATATGAAGAGGGGATATCAATGGACCCAGATAAAATAAAATCTATCATTGATTGGCATTTTCCTAAAGATGTAACTGATGTACAATCCTTTATGGGGATAACAGGTTACTACAGAAAATTTATTGAAGGATTTTCAAGGATTGCGAATCCTATAACTTCATTACAGAAAAATGGTAAGAAATTTGTTTGGGATCAAAAATGCGAAGATAGTTTTAATAAACTAAAATAACTATTAACTACTACACCCATCCTAAAAATAACAGACCCAGACAAAGACTTTATCGTATGCACTGATGCATGCAACGAAGGCTTGGGCGGGGTACTGACACAAGAAGGGCATGCAATTGCATACGAATCATGAAAATGAAAGACTCATGAAAATAATTATGCAACTTATGATTTAGAATTGGCTGCAATAATCCATGCTTTAAAAATGTGGCATCATCACTTAATAGGTAAAATATTTCTACTAATGCCTGATAACATAAGCCTAAAAATATATGTTTGATCAACAAAATCTAAATGCAATGCAAGCTAGATGGTTAGCTTTTCTTAGCAAATATGATCTCGAAATCAAACATATTAAAGGGAAAGAAAACAAAGTGGTTGATGCTTTGAGCAGGAAAGTTGTAACAAATTTTATAGCTGCCATTAGCAGTTACAAAACTGATTTGGAAGATAAATTGAAAGAAGGAACAAAGCGGGATCCAGAATACCAGATTTTAAAAGAAAAGATAACTCATAATACATCTAAAATGTAATTACATATTACAATTTTAATGAACAAGGTTTAACACTGCTTAAAAACAGATTGTATGTACCAAATATATCAGAAGTTAAGCTGCTGATTTTGAATGAAATTCATAAAAGTCCTTATTCTGGACATTCAGGGTATCAGAAAATGATAATTATGTTAAGAAAAGAGTACTTTTGGCATAACATGAAGAACGAGGTTGCTGAATTTTTAGCTAGGTGTATTGAATGTCAGTAAGTTAAGGCTGAACATCAACACCCAATAGACCTTTTACAGCCATTACCAATTCCAAATTGGAAGTGGGAAGTCATCAGCCTTGACTTTTTAACTGGTTTACCTAAAAACCAGAAACATAATGATTCCATAACGGTGGTTGTAGATAAGTTAAGTAAAGCAACACACTTTATTCCTGTTAAAACAACTCATACAGCTACTAATATTGCCGATATTTTTATGAAAGAAATCTTTAGTTTGCAAGGAATTCCAAGGTAATTATTTTTTACCGAGACCCTAAATTCACTGGTAATTTTTGGAAAACTTTATTTAAAGGATTAGACACTAAGCTAAATTTCAGTATTGCTTATCATATGCAAACGGATGGACAAACAGAAAGAGTTAATCGGGTACTAGAATATATGTTGCGAATGTATGTTAGTGATTATCCCAAGAAGTTGGAAGACTATTTGCACTTAGTTGAATTTGCTTACAATAACCATTATCAGGGCTCTGCAAAGCTTACTCCTTTTGAAATATTATATGGTAGAAAGTGTAACACTCCTATTACACGGAGTAATCCAGTAGATCGAATGATGTTAGGACTTGACATGTTAAAAGCATTGCAACTAACAATGAAACATGTACAAGGCAACTTGAAAATTGCTCAAGAAAGGAAAAAGAGTCATGCCAATCTTAAAAGAACTCCAAAGGAATTCCAAGTCAGTGAGCATGGGTTTGTTAAGGTAAGACCAAGAAAAATCTCCTTTAAATTAGGGGGTTGTGCTAAATTAGCACCCAGATATTGCAGACCATTTGAGATATTGGCAAGAGTGGGTCTAGTGGCTTATCAGCTAGCTTTTCCACCTAATCTTAGGATACACAATGTTTTTCACATTTATATTTGGAAAAAAAGTATATACATGATGCTACTCATGTGATTGACTTGAATTTGATTTAGGTAGAACCAGAAGGAGATTTTTCGGTGGACCCAAATTGTATTCTTGACATGAGGGAAAGTTTTCTTCGAAACCCCACCATTGGACAGGTAAAGGTGCAGTGGAAACACCTCAGTCCAGATGAAGCGACTTGGGAACTGGAAAGCGATATGCGGGTGGCATATCCAACTTTGTTTAAAGAATACTGAGAATAACTTAAGCAACATCGAGGACGATGTTGAGCTTAAGGGGGGGTGTTTGTAACATACCCAAAAATGAAAAATAAATAGTTATTATTATTTATTTCAGAAAAAACATTAATATGTCAATTTTATTGTAAATTTTATGACCAAGTGGGTCAAGGATGACTGTAATTGAAGAATTATTTATTTTAAATAATCAAAAAAAGGAGACACCTATTCAGGGGAGACTGTTAAATGAGTGTTCACCTCCCACTAGGAGGAAGGAGGAGTTGTAGAAGGCTGGTTGATAAGTGATAGTGACTGTCATTCACTTTCTAGTTGTTACTGGAGCATAATCCATAAAAAGTGGTCATGTTCCCTGAGAGGGGGAACTGAGCTGGGTGGCTCATTAAATTCCAAAATTGACCCAAAGACCTAGGCAATCTTATATAAACCATCAAATTGAGTAGGAGGCTTACCACTCGTTCTAATTTATGAGAGAATGAACTTTGTGATTGCTGCAAACTGAAAAGTCAGGCACACAAAGAGTTTGATGAGGGGCTAGCTAAAGTGAATTGTTGAGTTAAGTCTGTTGTTGAGTGCTGAGTTGTAGAAGTATGTTGTGTAGCAAAGATCTCTGTTCTAGTGGTGCAATGAGCAAGCTCGAGGGTCCTAAGCAAGTGATTTGGATGCTTCAAGAAAAGGTTGGGTGGAACAGTCTCCCTTGGGTATTGGTCCCATTTCTCTGTGACACTTCCAGGTTCTAATTCTAATCTGTTTTATGACATTGTTTATTTCTGCTTAAGAAAACTGTAAGTTGTTTAAAATGAAGATATAGTTTATAGATAAATTGATCCATGATTGTAGAATTTAGTATTTGATAGAGGCTGATCGATTCAGAAATGAAAATAAATTATCCCCTGTATTTCTCCTCTCACCAAAGTGACGTACTCTAGTACAGGGAGACATGAATTATGTTAAGTAGGAAGATGTGATGAGTAATAGTACATAATGATGAATGATTGTTATTTACAATCAATAACATGTACTTTACTTCCATACTGTGTATAATCTACTGATAGTTAGAACTTACTAGCTATTGTTCCAAATCCAAATAGAAAACCTTTAACCATTATTAAAACCGAACTTCCATATACAGTATAAGTTTAGGAGCTAGAATAAATTACATAATTCATTCTTTATATATAAATCAGTTGTTTAATTTTCCCAAATTTCTTTATCCTCTAATAGCTTAGTAGAGTAAAAGTCAGATCCAAGTTCCTGTCAACTACTCTGTTATACAAATATTTTAAAGAAAAATTTGTTCCCCTTAATCATTCGAGTATTAATCTATAATAACCAGAGTTCACTTAAAAACATAATAGTGCTAAGCTAAACTATTAATGAAACACCAGGTCGATATCATAGACAAATCTTAGCACTAATTACAGGCTTCTGATTTTTAACTATCGTTGTCTCTGCAGTATTTATCTACAGAATAAAGGTTCATGCAACCTTAGGGCTTAACCTATTTAAAATCTCCAATAGTCTCTAGATTTATTTATCTAAACAAACTGAATAATCAAAGTAAGGCTCTATAGTATTAGAATAAAGCAACGAAACCTTAGATCTGTACAACTGAATTTATTTTCATTAAAATTTTTTATATAAGAAATAGGCATAAGTATTTTTCTATCTAACCCTATTCTTTTTGCAGAAAGTTAGTCTAGATCCTTTAGTCCTAGGTCTTGTGCAAATAGCGATGGCTGCATATAGTTACTTTAAACTAAGTTCTCATGAGATTATCGTACGGCTGGTAAATATTTACAAAAATGAAAACCATGGTGTTTGTAGCATCTGTTATATTTTTTAAAAATAAATATATAATAAGGACTTTATAGAGAAAGACCCTACGGTCTGTTTTTCCAATAACATCTAATACATCCAATAGTAAAAAGAGTTACAATTTGGCTTTTTAGCCCAAAGACTTCGATAGAAAGCAAAGAGCCTCACGGCCTTGTCGTTTTTAAATTATTTTCCTTTTTATAAATGCAAGTTCTTATAAACTGGTCCTTTATCATAAAAACAAAACTGTGACAGTGGCCTATATTTTTCCAAACAAACCAAACAATAGGGTAGGGGCTCATGGCCTTACAGTTTGAACATTCAAGTAACAAAGACCTAACAAAGTCGTGAACAAATAATATTGCTTACAAAACCCTCCTTTAAGAAAATTTCAATATTCAAACCCTCGTGGTTATCAAAATTGAGAACCCCATAGTTAACCATTGAGTTATACTCTAGTTTTTACATAGTTAATTATTAACCGAGTTATCAATATTGGAACCCTTACGGGCATTTACAATATTAAAAAGTTTGTTAAAAACATTGAAAGAAAAGAAAAGGAGAACTATAAACAATATTTATAAGTATCTTAAACATCCTTTAGAAGTCGCAAGACCCCACGACAAAGAGCTTTTCCATTTCTAAAAATCTTTACACAGTGACCACAAAATTTAATAGCCAGAGATTACAGTAATGAAACCCTCACGGGTATTCTTAGTTTTAAACAAGTTCAGAACCAAACAAAATTACACAGAGTAACTTAAAGCGTCTACAACTTCACCAATAGTAACAAATTCATTACTGTGTAAGTCAAATGATACCAAAATGCAAATATCGTTCCTTAACACAAAACTAATGCAATGGAGAATCACAACACCACGAAACACCTCTTTAATACCAGTTGTGTCCACAGAGCTACGCAAGTTAGGGCGTAGGTCTTACTGTTCAAGAAGAGGTCTTCGTAGCTGAGGTCCAACCATTTTTTCCAATCACCAAGTTAATCTACATTGTTCAACAAAGAAAGTTAAAACTGATTTCATTTAAAATAATATTATCATAGAGTGTAAAATTTATTTAAAATTATTACAGTTACCTTCTCAGTTTGTTGGAGATAACCACTCGACAACCTACACCATTCTTGCACCTATGTGTTGAGCAGTGGGAAGGGTTCCAAACGAGTTCGATAGGCCAAGAAAAATGAATTGCTACATCTATGTTCTCTACGAGAGAAGTGAAGTTTTAAACATGTTGAAGCCAAATACAAAACTGAAACCACTCCACCCAAGACCCCATCATTATGTTTTGTGATTGACCGCTAACGTGTATTGAAACCATAGGGTTTCCACTTCAAACAATCGCCAACAGCTGGAAAAGGCTTTAAAAACGCATCGATGGTCTTAATAGTAAATCTTCCCTTTGTGCTTGAAGTATGAAGTGACCACTGGAGTTAAAAAGTCGACTATCAAACATTACATCCATTGAAACTGTTAGCTTTAGCATAGTTGCCCCTTCGAAAAATAGTCTAGTTTTAGTGTTACATATATTGCGCCTGAAATGGTAAGGTTCGACCTTAAGCAAGTTTAGTTTTAAAATTATTTCCTCACTAAATTAGTCACTTATACTATTTGATTTTTGAGCATTGAAGAATTAAAAGGGACTTAGGATTAGGAAGCTACAAAACCTTAGTTTTGCTTTTGCTCCTTATGGCCCCATAGCTTGGAGTTCGTCGATTTAAAATTGGAAGTATGACATACTTCACTACCTGCTTTTATGAACATAGAGATTCATGCTTTAGTCGTAATGACTAAGGGTGAGTGCACAAAGATGAGAGTCTCTTTTGGTGCGTTAGATGCAATAGAAAACTGAAAAAACAGACATCCATCAACTTGCATGGATATTTTGAGACACTTACACAATGAATCTTGCGATGAGTAAAACACAAGAAATGTAGGAAATTGAATGACCTTTCCAAATATATAATTTTTTTCTATTGAAAATGTTGTTAACTATCTGAAGTTAGATATTTTTTAACGGGCACTTTTTATTTTTTGGAAAAATTATAAGGTATATGTTTTTGTGGGTGCAGCGTCTGAGTGACTAAATGATGGAATAAACTTATGAAAATCGGTATACATATAGAGAACATATAGTACTAGTGCACAACTATTTTTCCAATAATAAATATAATATTTTTAATTTTTTTATTTATTATCTAAGAGATCAAACCTCAAAAATGGTACGTCAATTGTGGGTGCAGCGTTTGAATGTCTTAATGCAATTATTTGGAAATGGGTTTTTTATAGCATGTAGAGCTCGGTGTTCTTTAGTGCACAATACA